>SMLS01068840.1:0-62683 GCA_004785975.1 Popillia japonica
AGAATAGTGACCCAGAAGAATGCAGCACATCCCATATAAACCACCCTGTACACGGGCGGTATAAAATAAAAATTGGCAGATTGTACGGGACACCAGAAAACGCAACTCGTCGCGTATGTTTTTACAAACTTCGCACGCAGTTCGTCAAAAATGTGTTCTTTTCGTTCCATAATGCTCATACTAATAAAAAATATTGCATAAAGAATTGGTGTGAAGCCCAGTTGATCCACAAGCAATTTTTTTACGATGATATCAACTGATTTAGCAGGAAATGTTCCATCTAGCCATTTATACCATTTTGTCATTAATGGTCCTTGTACAAAAGTTCCAAAGATTGCACATCGTTGTAGATTACCGGGGTCGTAGGGTTCACTTTTTTTAGCAAGTATTTTCTTGGATAACGTTTGATTTAGAAATTCTGCACTGACAAACATGGTACCATATAATACAGCATTGGTTCGAACTGGTTTAGTTTTTAAACTATAATTTAAGAATCTGACTAGGTTTAATAACACCGTTGGCATTTATAAATTTTTCTTTTTCTTGTGACTATCTATATCATTTTGGAGCAAACATTTAATGAAAAATTGGTATTCTAGTTGACGTTTGAGATGTCAAAATGGAGTGTATACGTCAAAAATGTTGAAGTTTCTCTCTCCAGTGAGTCAATTTCTTTGGTTTTACAATAAATTTAATGTTCGCTCGTTCGTCTTCATTCTTTAGAGAAGTGCATTTCAATATCTGATCCTGCTTTTA
The DNA here is from genome assembly GCA_004785975.1 of Popillia japonica. Taxonomy (NCBI): domain Eukaryota; kingdom Metazoa; phylum Arthropoda; class Insecta; order Coleoptera; family Scarabaeidae; genus Popillia; species Popillia japonica. The sequence goes on from SMLS01068840.1 coordinate 757, forward strand.
CGTTCATCTTGAGTAAAACATAATAAACTATAAACACGACAATACACATCTTCGACGAGCAAACTACATATCACATGCTATGAATACATTTTAGAGCAAAGTTGCATCAAAGTCACTAAAGCCATGTTGAATATTAAGAAATTAGTACCAGTAATAAATCAGTGACAGAGGATTTTTCGAATATAATTATGGAATACTATTAATATATAAATAATTTTATTATAATGTTTAATAATAATAATTTTTTAAATGTTAAAAGATAATATATAATAATACGAACATAAAAACACATTGATACATTAAAGACACTAGTAACAACAGACACATAAACTTGCACTTAAACTGCTTTTCAAACACACGTTAATGTTCGTCTCCGTATAAGCAAGTGTGCGTACTGTTGTTGACTGGATCTACGTCTGCCACCTTGGTGGATGACGCTCGAGTCCTGCCGGTGATTTTTTTTCCGTCTTACTATACACAATAGGTATGAACAATTATATTTAATGCAAATTATTCAGAAATGATATTTTCCGCTCCTGCCTTCATGACAATGATTAAATAAGCGTGGTTTGCGTCAAAATTATTAGCAGAGGAAAGAAAACCTTTTTTGAATGATAACGAAATGTGCTTCCTCGTGTTACCTACGAGACGGTGCGCCTGCAAAGCTGTCGTCTGTAAAATGGGGATGGTGCTCGCCAACTTTATCGTAATCTGACGTGGCGAGCTAAGAAATTGATACGGAATGATCTAATTTCATTGTACTACTCATTTGTGAAATTCAAAATAATATACGATAATAATATAATTCTTAATATTGTGCTAAATAAGATTGAAAAAAAAACCATCCGCACGAATTGAACGTAAGCTACGAGGTTGGTTGGCGTAGATCCAGTCCACAGCGCTACCCACGTTTGTTTCTACGGAGACCAACATTAATGGTATAAAAAGGACGCCTACGACAACGTCGATCTTTCTCAGATACTAAGGCGCGTTAGGATAAAAGCTCGTACCTTGGTACTCAAGGGAGGTCCCTCTATTACATAGTTGAGACCCATCAACAGTGAGTTACTATCTCTATCTATTTCAGTACCAGCTATACAACATGCATGTTAATGCTTTCTATTTTCGTTGAAATAAATTTATCACAAATGCTTTACAATCACCGCATGTGCATATATTTCTAGGTATAGGGTGAATGTGTATAAACGGAAATAATCAAGTTCATTCAATAAGTTCCATCAAATCAGCGGCAGATCAAATAAATACTACGCCTCTCAACATACAGAAAAGGTTTTCACTCTTCAGCTGGCAAATACCTATCGCTATACCAGCCACAGTGGCGTGCAGAAAACATCTATATGACATGTAAAATAATTTAATTATCTATAATAATAGGCTTTTCTCTTTCAATTGAAGATTGATTGTAACATCACGGTTATTTCAGTTGCTGTGTTTTGCTTAATAGAAAGAACTCATATAAATTTAATCTCATGGAAAAATTTAATTTCAATCTAACTTAACTTGCATTTAAAAATTCCGTTCAATCAACGCAAACAATTTTAAGTTATTGGAAGTACGAGTATTACCTCTCCTGTTTTGAGTGAGAATGACTACTATGATCTACATCATGTTCCGAAACAAAATTAAATTAAAAATTTAATAAAGAATCTAATAAAGCAAACCTTTGCTTTTCGTTTTTACAAATACATCCATAAATATATCAAATATTACCATAATGTACCCGAAAATTTTGCACGCCACTGCATCCGTATACACGCCAAATCGCATATATTCACGTTATGTGCTGGTATCGGTCCGTATGTATGTATTCCATTATACGAATTGCCCGGAAATCGTTCCGGGTAAAAGGGCGGATTCGGTTCGAACTGGGAGTTATAGGTTCGCCACACGCGCCGATAATTTAGGACGCAATCAAGCATAACGATATCTTAAGGAGAAAAAGGAAAGGGATCGCATTCCTGGAGGGAAACGTATTCGAACCGAACGAGATATACATTTCTTCTGTATATATGAGCCAGTATGTGGTTTAAGGATTTAAAGGAGCAATACAAATGTTGTCCTTTTCAGTTCGTTATATTAACCGATGTGTCATCGTAAACAAGAATTTGTATAGAAAATACAAAATATAGAAGGAATGGCATGATGATATGATAATATTAATCAATTTTATTCAGTAACAAGGGCTTTGACATAAGTTAAGCAAACAACAGAGGAACATTATTTTCCATATCATAATCAAACAATCTAGTTTTCGACGTCCCATTGGAAATTGAATAACTATAAACCAGTAGGCCTACTAACAGGTTTCTCGAAATTATTTGAGAAGGTAGTTTATGAGCATCTCATGAAATCTTTCATAAAGCATGATCTAATTAGCAAATTTCAACATGGCTTTCTTAAAGGAAAGAGCGTAGAAACAGCGCTATTTGATTTCACGAATCATATTCTATCTGCACTGGAAAATAAAAATATCCCATGTGGTATATTTCTAGATCTATCCAAAGCTTTTGATAGTATCGAACATGAACCCTTAGTCAAAAAACTAGAATACTACGGAATTAGAGGTGATGCTCTCGAATGGTTTCGCAGTTATTATTTATCGAATAGACAACAAAGAGTCTCTTTGACTAAAGATGGTAAAACAGTGTATTCCACAACAAAAATAATAAATAAGGGTGTACCTCAAGGAAGTATTTTAGGACTGTAACATTATCGTTACGTTTGCACAACGCTGTATGTTGTCGCTTTTGAATAGCGCTGTATATAAACACCTTTTTAACAACGCCGGATATTTTTGCGATAATTTTTGATTTTGCACTGTCGAGTATGCGAGCTTACCTTTTAGGTGAAGCCGAATTGTTGAACGCTCTCTCTCTCTATCTCTCGATCCCGATTCAAGCACACAAGTCACTGAGGTTGGTTTCCGGTCGTTAATTTGGTTAGTATCATATTTTATCTTATCTTAAATATTATTTATCGCTTTCTGATCTGTTGATTTTGTCTAAATAAGTAATTTATCTCAATTGTTATGGTCTATTTCGAATTTAGGCAATTTAATAACCTAGTACGGAAAAGTTTCTGTTTCCTTTTTGTGTGTTTTAGGTTATTTACCACGTGGTGAGACTAACCCATCGAATACTCCTTTTTATCTAATCAGTATTCGGTGACTCGGTGGTGCATTTTCCAAGGGGGGAGATAGAGCTAAGGAACCTGCATTTCAACGTTTTCTTTTCTTTTAAGGTCATGTTGGTCGTTTTTTTTCTTTTCTTCGTTATTTGCCGGTAAATTTATCAAATTTTTCGTTATAACTTGTGATAATTTCAAATTTGACCATTATAGCAGCTGGTCTGTATTAATTTTTACTTAAGCACGTCAGAGTTTTTTTATATATAAGTATAAGTATTACTTGCACTGTTGCACTGTTAAATATTTTAAATTTAGTAATTTGTAAAATGTACTCACTGATATTGTACGATTAAAATTTCAACTTTTGTTTATCTCTTTTATGTAGGTGTATTTAATTGTAATAAATATTGTTATTAGTTTAATTTGTGTTTCCTGTATTTATTACCACTCTCCACACCTAGCCCAGAAGTTAATTTTTGTGTTGGGGAATATGCACCCCATAAAAATTTACAAATTGGCGCCCTGTTGTTTACACCTCCAAACCTACTGAGGTTAGTTAGTTTTTTTCCTTTTTAAAATCTGTTGCTTATAGGACCTATATTATTCCTAATGTACTTCAACGATTTTTATTTTCTAAAGTATACTAGCAGCGACAATCTTTTTACTATGAACTATGCTGACGATACAGCCTTCTTGGTTGAGGCTCGCTCGTATAACCACCTTGAAAAGGCGTTTGTATGAAAGAAATCGAGGAATGGTTGAACCAAAATAACCTATAGTATATAAATATAGTATATATATATATAAGAGTTCACAAACTGTCAATACACTACTCAGTCGAATATTCGCTTGCTATGGGTTAGGCCATTCTTGTGAAACCTCTCTAAATATGGTAATAGCAGAATGGAAGGAAGAAAAAGAAAAGAGTAAAAAAGTTCTTGCAGTCTTTCTTGATTTGAAGAGATCGTTTGAAACTATAGATAGAAACAGATTAGTCAAAAAACTTAGTAGGTATGGAATTAAAGACACAGCTCTATCTTGGTTAAAAAGTTATCTGACAGACAGATATCAAATAACTAGATATGGGAATAAAGATTCGGAGGCAAGAATAGTAAAGTCGGGTGTGCCACAAGGATCAGTGCTTGGACCATTGTTGTTTATATTGTATATTAATGTGTGAGTGTGAGTGGTTTTTGTAGGATCAATTTCTTTGCAGATGACACTTTGATAAGTGTTGCAGATGATGACATTCTACTTGCTGTAAACAAAATCAATGATAGTTGAGTGTAGGCTTTCACGACCGTAATCCATAGTAGGTATGTTTTTTCGGGTCTTGTCGCGTAGGTAACTATTCACTGTCTTGACGTTTCGCTGATTGTGCTATCAGCTTCTTCAGAAGTTTTCTAAAATCAATGATAGCTTAAAGGTGATTGTGCAGTGGTTTAAACTAAATAAGCTAAAGATAAATGCATTAAAGACAAAAGCGATGATTATCAGTAATAGGCCTGTAGTTTTCCCAGATAAGGACATTGTAATTGATAATGCAGTAATTGAACTAGTTTCTGAAATAAAGTATATTGGTGTTATTATTGACTGTAAGCTCTCATTTAAAAATTACATAGACTATATTGTTAAAAAGTTGCAAAAAAGATAGGTTTCTTAGGGAGAATAAGTAGTAAATTAAGTTTATGGGCTAGAATTATGGTATATAAGACTATTATCTCTCCGCATTTTGAATACTGTGCTACAGTTTTGATTCTGGCAAATGACGGAGACTTAAATATATTACAAAAACTACAAAATAAGGCAATGCGGATCATTTTGGGCTGTAATCGCTATACTCGCATTGTGATGATGCTGGAGACATTACAGTGGCTCAGTTTAAACAGCGAGTTTATTTCAATACTATTATCCTTATTTATAAAATTGTACACAATATGGTGCCGGTATGTATGAATGAATTTATTGTTTATACTAAAGACATTCATGACAGGACAATTAGAATCGCAGATATGTTTAGGTTACCATTGGCTAAGAAATCATGCTCACAGAACAATCTGTATTATAAGGGACTAAAATTATATAATGAGATGGACAAAGAAGCTAAACAATCTACCAATTTAAGACGTATGTTATTTACTACGTATGTTAAGAATATCTGTAAGATTCAGATTTAGGAAATAATATCTGTATTATTATTTACTATCTTTTGACGAATAAAGTTTACTACAATGGATGAGTATCTCAAATGGAAGGCTCACATAGACATATTGTGTAAGAAACTATGTGGTTTCTGCTATGGGCTGCGACGGATAACAGATCTGGCTTACGCGCGGCTTACTACACTACGGTGGCTGCCATTCCCACCTTAGATTTGGCATCGCTGTTTGAGGGGTTGGTGAGGGGGGAGTAGCGATCTTCCCAAGCTATTTAAAATTCAGAAGAGAATTATACGCGCCATGTCAAACTCAATTTCATGCAATCTTGCAGAGGTCACTTTAAAGATAATAATATTTTGACCGATTTCGGCATTTATATTTTTAAAGTGTTGATATTTCTTTTTAAGAAGAGACAACTCTTCGTGCAAAATACTCTCTCTCAACACGAATATAACACTCGGCATGGGGATCGCTACTGCTATCCAATACATAGGCTCATGCGGAGTGGGAGTGGTCGAGCATACTCTGGCATCTTTAATAAATTACCTGACAATATCAGAAATGTTAATAATTTGTATGCATTCAGAAATAAGATATTTAACGTGTTATGTATGTACATACCATAGAACCATACAGTATAGAAGATTATTTAAATTATAAATAATTGTATATAATATTGACTATGTTTGTCTTTTTTCATTTTCATTCTTTTTTTGTGACGTTTGCTGAATTAGCTGTATTTAATTATAGCAATAAATGTATATTATTATTATTAATTGGTTAAAAGTTCAGGTGTTCTTTGGGCTGTGTGAGAGCGAGCATTGTCGTGAACACACACAACTCCAGCTGTCAGCAGACCACGAACCTTGTTTTGGATTGCGCGTCGTAGTCGTTTTAATGTTTCACAATACACTGCAGAAGTTATTGTCCTACTACGCTCCATAAAATCAACGAGCAAGATGCCGTTATCGTTCCAAAACTCCATAACGATAATTTTCTTCGCAGAGAAAGTTTTACGGGTTCGCTTTGGCTTTGGAGAATCTGCATGACCCCATTGGTTTGACTGCTGTTTGAATTCAACATTCACATCCCAAGTCCAAGTCTCATCTCCAGTAACGAGCCTGTTCAAAAGATCTTCTCCTTCAATGTCGTACCGAGAACTCATTCTTTTGATTTTGTGGTCGTCGGTAAGCAGTTTTGGTATCCACTGAGTACAAAACTTGTGGTAGCCTAGTTTTTCTGTCACTAACTCGTGTAGGAGACTCCTAGAAATTTCAGGAAAGTGATCGGAAAGTTCCGATATTTTGAAGCGACGTGCCACACGAATTTTGTCATTCACAGTGGTTACATCGTGAATGTCAGTTCTTCCATTAAAAAAGAAAACGTACCCATTGACGGACTACACCTTGACTCATAATGTTTGGGCCGTACACGGCACACAATTCACGATGAAATTCAGCTGCTGAATGTTTTTTCGCACAAAAAAATCTTACTACGCTGCGTACTTCACATTTGGCGGTATCTTCTTGTATTACGGCACTCGTATTTTTAGGTTAAGTTAGATAGATAGACAGATAGATAGATAGTACTGTACTCTCCTTTGACAGCTAGAAGCCTACTAATTCACTGTACACGCAGCCGTTAGAAAGGTGGCGCTGCCTCTACAACTTATCGCGCTACACATAAACGGAGGTTACTTTGTGGCTTTCCCTCGTATAATCAGAATCGGCGTCCAGGAATTCTAGAATATTATCGTCAGTTTATAAAGTAAAATCCAACAGTTTCAAGTTGAAATTTTCGAAAACCTATTGAAATCTATGTAATATTTATAATTTTAACCTACTCCACTAAATTATAATTACTACCTACTTAAAATTATACGTTCCGTTCCCTATATTATGAAAGCTACCAGCGATTCTTCAAGAGATGCGAATAACAAAGGAAATCCAAACAAAAGCTCATTTGCAGCAGGGCTTCGTATTTAATATCCGACACTAATAACGGAGCGCAACAGAAATATTTAATCAATGTTTATTAGCAAAGTTAAATCATCCGCGTTTTGTTTTATTATATTATCCATACAGCACCGGCAAGAATTAACCGGAAGCAAGGCAGAAATGGGAAGGGGGTGGAGAAACGATAAAAATTAAAGGCTCTATTAGATTGCCATGGGACAACGGTATTCGTGCGATGAGCGTCACTGGAACAGATTAATTAAAATACAAAATAGTACGCCATGCAAACATAAAAATTAATTACGACTCCGGTTGTCGTTAAAAGTTTTTTTTATGCGGTCGGGAATAAAATCCGGTTATTATTTTGATCCTAATCCTGGGGTATTTTAGAACAGGCGCCCGGGTTAGGGTTACAAAATTTTTTGCATAATTCAATTTTGAGAGAATTTGATCGGCTTACGGATTTATCATACTTCAGGGATATTAAAAAACAATGTTAGCCTCCTAATTCCGTTAAACTGATTCGCTGCTTTATTAATTTTGGCCGATTAATTGATTTAGGCGCCTTTATGGTTGAATAAATGTGTAACTGTTAGTTAATAATGTCAGTTGTTTCAACAGTGTTTCTATTGTATTAAATCTAAGTGCTCATGAGGAATCATAAACATCACAATAAACACATTCACACCACACAACTTCCTATACTGGAACATTTATGGTTACCGCAAGAATGCAAAGAAAGTCGAGATCTTTCTGGCTCTACAACATTCACATTGCCCTGGTCCAAGAAACCATATAATAATGCAAAACGAAGACTTACCTTACAAGAACTTAAAATACAACTACAAATTGGTGATCACAATACTAATCATTAATCATAAATGCTATATATGAAACTTTCCAGTGAAGCTTGACACATTAGTCTTAGACCTGAACTAGCGTTTCTGTATATTCTACATCGCCCGTCTTTCCAACATTAACATACTTGAACTGCAAGATCTCAGGGTAGTAAATGTCGCTTTCAGAGGTAATACACCTCTAATAACAACATACTATAGAATCCCCAAACTGCCATTTACGTATGACTCTACCTGTACTAAATGGCCAGTTTTTGGAAAGCATTATCCTCATATCGTAATGACATTAAAAGAAACAAAAGTGTGGTTTAAAACAGAGAAAGGAGAAACGAAGGAGTTTGAAACGAATAAGGGTGTCAGACAAGGCGACTTGTTGTGGGCGGTTTTATTCAATTTAGCGCTAGAGCATGTGACAATAAATAAATAAATAAATAAATAAATAAATAAAGAGATATTAAGAACAAGGGGAAGTCAAATAGTGGCATACGCGGATGATATAGTGGTCACAGCAAAATGGAGAGAGATAATAAACAACATATTACAAGAAATAATCACAGAATGGGAAAAGGTAGGACTAAAAATCAACGAGAATAAAACTGAGTTGATGAGGGCTGAGAAAAAACATCGCAGCAAATAGGGCCTTTATGCTAACAAGAATTTGTTAACAAGTAACAATCTTAGTAAAAAACTAAAATAAATATATATAACACTGTAACTAGACCAGTGATAATGTATGCAGCAGAAACGATGACAATGTCTAAGAAGGATGAGGAAAATCTAAGAATGCTGGGGAGGAAGATTTTAAGAACGATAACAAGGCCAGTTAAGATAGCAGAGAATGAATTTAGAATAGGGACAAACGATGAACTGCAGCAAGAAATTAATCGAGAGGATATTGTGAAAAAAATTATGCGGCAAAGAGTAAAATGGTTGGGGCATATGTGGAGGGCAGTGGAAGAATCCATAACTAAGATATTATTGGATTGGAGATCTAGTGGAAAGAGGGGAAGTGGCAAGCCAAGATCCAAATGGTGGGATGAAGTAGTAGAAGATTAAAAAAGAGCAGGTGTAAACAACTGGCAGGAACAGGAGAAGGATAGGAGAGTGTGGAAAGAAATAATCCAGAAAATTTGAAGATTCAGAATGGGGAACGATCCACCTCGGAAAGGAGGATTTAGAAAGCTTGAGAAGCGGCGACGCCCCTGAGGGGGGTGTTAAGCCATTTTATACAGCATTGGCCATAAGTATTGAGCACCCAGGCTAACTTTGATTTTTAAAAAAAATAGAAAATTAAAATAAATTGAAACAACTTGCATAGGGTTATAATGTTTATTATTACGAAAAGCTCGATAGTTTGTTAGCCTACCCTTTGCTTTAATTACAGGTGTAATTTTTTGGGTCTGGGTAGAGACTTCAGAAGTTTCTTACAGTTTTCGAGACTTATAGCGTTCCATTCTAGGCGCAAGCGATCCTTTAACTAATTTATTGAATTAATTGTGTGATGCTTGGCTTTCCGCTTTAATAGACCCCACAGATGCTCGATTGGGTTCAGATCCGGCGATTGAGCAAGGCCAGGCCAGGAGTTCAATGCTATTTTCTCTAAACCAAGCGTTTGTACGGCTAGCTTTGTGACAGCTTCGGTCATTCTGTTGGAACTTAACGCCATCCATGTATCACCAAAAGTTAGGAGAAAGAGGGACGCAATACAGTTTCTAGAACGTTTATGTATGTTATGGAGTTCATACGCCCTTCACAAACAAACATTTCTCCAACTCCAGTTGCGCTCATGCAGCCCCAGACCATAACTCTTTCTCCGCCGTGTTTCACGGTCGGTACCACAGAGTCTGGATTAAAAATTGGATAAAAAAGTCACATCCGATGTACCGAAAATCTGAAATGTGAAGAAGTATACACGATTCTTTGGTGAAACTTTGCTGTTTTCGAGCCCCATCATACCGTGCCTTTTTATTTTTTTTCGGAGACCAATGGCTTCTTCCTGGCTTTACAAACTTTTAGCCCAGCTTCCTGTAGCGGCCTACGGGTTGTTCCAGCACATATTCATCATTCATATCAAAACCTTGTGACAAGTCAGCAGCGAGGTCTGATAAAGTTTTCTTCCTATTTTGTAGTGACTCTGTCACTATTTTACGGTGTTCACGGTCACGGGCTGTCCCGATACGTTTGCGCCCGTTTCTGAGCCTATTAACATGTGATCCAGTCACGGAAAATCGCTAAATAGCATATCGGACAGATCGACGCAAAGATTTCACAGTTTTCGCAATTCCTATTTGCGACTTCCCTTGATCATGCAAAAGTTTTATCTGCACATTTTTTTTAATTAAGTTCTTTTTTTATGCACATTGAGACAATATCACTATATTTCACAAGTCTAAACACAAAAAGTGCACTTGATTACCGAATATATCCACAACGAACAAAAGTAGTGAACTGAGCAATAAACAGAAAAATTTTAAAATAGCAAATTTTATTGCAGCAGATGGTTTATCGGTAACTTTGATGTGAGTCGCCCTTCTAATCTTTTTTGGAGGCCGACAAAATACTTCGTAAACAGCAAGCTTTATTTACTGTTATAGTTATCGCACACGTGCAAAATTTTTAGGATGCTCAATACTTATGGCCAAGGCTGTATATATATTATCCTCATTCTGTGATTCGATGCTCCAACCTCAAGTAAGATAGCAGGGATATAATTCACGGAAAACATTAAGCCGACACCCAACACAATCACGAAGTAAGTATCCAGACTTAATTGGATTTCAATTAACCTTCTCGAACCGTTTTTGGTAATTCAAGCCAGAAAAAAGAAGTAGAAGTGTTTTTGCTCTAAACTTAAAACAGAAATAAATAACCTAGGTAAGACTATAATTCCTTATTAGAAAGATAACTTATTGAAGGGTATTGCAACTTATGGGTACTCCCGTAGTTCCACTTGAAATATGCCTAAAGTCTTTACTAAGAAGAGAGGACAAATCTGTTAGGTCCATACAAATGGTAGTTCAAAATACAAAATACTGATCAAATAAGGTGTCGTAGATTTCTGAGGGGAATAGCAGGGATTTTTCTGTGTGATTCAAGTGCAGCGATTGAAATTTGGTACCAGCGTCAGAGAATTGGAACCTTGCAGGCTAACATTAAGTACTTACTAGCTACCTAGAATGATGTTGAAGAAAATTACATTTTCTGTCAAATAAGTTTCTGGCTGGTATCTGGATCCTGCAGACAAAATCTATTGCCCAGCTGCGCTAAATTATCACACGTATATTACCAAGGTTTCCTATACAATCCGATTGGAAACAACGTCGTAGTAGTTATGATGAAGTTTTCCACACTTACTTGCAAAACTGCAGCTTTCAATTCAAAAAATTAGTTATATCCTATTAACCAACATACATGCAACCGCTGCCGTCTCTGAGGATTTATTTCTTAAGGAATATTCGACAATATGTGCCTATCTGGTCTCTCCCTCGTTTATTGTACCACAAAATCGTTAATATGCGCAGCTAACATCCTAATTTGAAAACAGAAAGCTCTTAGTTCTAGGTTCCTGATATCACTGCCCAACAGCAAAATTTCTTGAAATTTCTCAATCTTCCCTAAATCATGACACATAGAGATACCATGACCAAAGAACTTTAAATCTTTGATCCAGCTTTACATTTTGAGGTCGTGGCAAATCACAAGTAACTGCAATTTTGATCCAGTTGTTTCAAAGTAAGGCTTCGAAGTAACGCTCAGAGTAATACCCTTAACGCCTCTTCCGTTAAAGAAGCATTTGTAAAACGTAAATAATTTTTACATTTCTCAACTCCCCATCTGAGCCTCACTAACCCTAAGACAAAAAACTAATTCTACACGTGAGATAGAGCCACGTGGCATCTGCAACCTCCCACAGTGCTGACATCGACAAATTGCTGCACCAATACCATCTGCTTCTTTCTCACACCAACACTACTTGTGAAGCACAAGCAAGACCCTATTCCACATAACTTTGTCAAATGCATTGTGATTTAAACAAGCTCCAACTAAAGCACTTCTGAACTGAATTGGCTTTACTTGTATTGATTTGACTACTATATTGGATCTTTTTAAGCTATTTTGAATGAGAATTGCAACTCCTTATGTGCAGACCAAACAGATTTAAGGCATTTTATCGATGTTCTGTTATAAAAAGTTCTAGTCCCTTGAAATCTACTGTCTCGACTTCTGTTCCAGAATAGTAAACTTATCCTTACTTATTTCAGTTCATATTTGCCCATTTTGATGTGACTTCGAGAGTTGATTCGTTTCTGCGTATTATTGAAGTGATTGTCGTGTTGGAGGTTTTAAAAAATTATTAAATTAATTATTTGTTAACCAATAAAACAATTACTGAAACCAATAACTAACTTGTGTAGCATATACATATATCTATTAGAATTAGACATACCTATGTATGTAACGTCATAAAGACATTCATTTCAATTTATCTAACATTTACAACATGGAAATGTTAACTACCCCTAACTGATGTCAAGACCTTAAACTTACTCTAGGTATCACTTATACTGATTCACCAGTGCATATATCATATACTTATCTAATTTTCGCGACCGTAAGTCAAGTTCTGTTGCAGACACTTACAGGAACCTCCGACCCTTTATAATTAACAGTGATTCAAAGCTAGGAACTTCCAAGTCCTATTAAAATTACGTAATTCTCATGAAATTCCTTGCCTTGGAATACGATACTTATACATCGCATCATAAAGAACCACGTCCTGCAATCTTCATAAAGACGAAAGCGCCGGCGAATCTCGTGTTGACAAGCTCGGATGAAGAACTTCAAAAGATAATGAGATATTTTATGCTCGACGAGACAAAGGTAGTCCCTATCATGTTCGCCATTTCAAAGAAGTCGTTAAGAATCTACGAGATAAGCTGATGGAAAAATGTCGAAGAAATATTGTTATTATAGGCAGTAATCAGAAAAGGTGGAAAAAAATGGACGTAAATATAAAGCAAACTTTAGACAGGTTTTAAAAGATACAGATTTTAAATAAATATAACGTGCATATAGCAACGTTGGCTAATAGTGGTGAAACATAACAACAATCATCGATCAGGAAAGATGTCAAAGTCCGTAAAAAAGTTAACAATACAAACGACATACAAACAGCAAAAAAACTTTAATATCCTGCATTACATTTATACAAAGAGTATCTAGAAAAAGAATATTCTTTGCAGACAAAGCAACTCATGATGCATAAATGCAATTCCTTGTGGTTTGAATACAAGCTTCTTCTAGCATGCAATTCTTTGTAGTCTATTTCATTGTATTTGAAATCCATAACTTTTAGATGCAGCTAATCAAATGTCTTCCTCACTGTTACTTTCACCAACACATTTCTTTGCCACGGTCTATGAAAAATATCTCTATACTTGCACTACAATAACGTACAACCATAGAAAGAAGTGGTTGGACGGTTTCCATATAACAAAGTATTGAAAGTGTCCAATCGTTACTTTCCATGAGTGTAGGTAGGTGTTATCTCCAAGTTTTTTATTTTTTAATGATATATTACTTTCCTTCTCCTGCCCTGACGACATTAAATTTTACAGTCAGCTTTGCATAGTGAACGACTCAATCATTCTTCTAACTTAAATAAGTTGGTAGCATTGTGTTATCGATATAAGCTTCATGTTAATGCCGGCAAATGTTACATTGCTGCATCTTACGCGCGTACAACATTCCTTTGCACTTCTCTTACTCTATGAAAGATTGTTGTTAAAATCGGTTTTCGAGCATTTAAGGGTATTGTTTGGCACCAGCTTTTCCTTTAAATATCACTGTGCTGAAATCTGTTCTAAATCTTTAAAACCTCTGTGTTTCCTAAAGCATATCTCCAAGATGTTCATTTGATTAAGGCTTTGCAATATCCTCTTTTGTTTCTTCTAAACTTGAATATGTACCATCACGGACTTTGGTTATGTCCGGTATCTAGCGGTACAGCCTGCGCTCCTCTCACTATTCCCTTTAAGATAAAACGGACATGGTGACAGGAGCGCAGACTGTACCGCTAGACGCCGGACATAACTAAAGTCCGTGGGTGTACATACATATATATACAAATCGATGGTATACATCGCAAATTCTTGAAATTTCTTTCACAAATTGGACAATGTTTATTCTCTAATGCCTAGTTTTCATTGGTAGAATTAGTGGTAGAGTAACTAGCTAATTCGTCTCTACCTATTTTGGTAGAGACTTTACTCTACCATTTCCGTTTACATTGGTAGAGTTATAGTGATAGTTAGTACTTGCCCATGATACTCTACTACTAATTCTACCAATGAAAACTAGGCATTAAAGATGTTCTTTTTGCCAAACGTTTTGGACGTCATAATATACCTTCCCTAACCTTGAGAAGAGATGGGTTGTGTTTAAAATTGTTACACAATATGCTTAACAATAGCCCAAACTGTCCATTCCTTCTTCAACGCATACACTTTCTTATCCCTCATAGTGCCTCAAGAACTCAGTGCTCATATCGTTTACGGGTAGCTAGAACCAACTATTTGCAAAGAACACCAATTACTATTAAGTATATGCTCTATTCTTAATAATTGAATATAGTATTCTTCCTAGTTAAGTATAATGCCTAATTTTTATACTAAAGTTAATTTTCTCCTTTCTTACTTATTTTCCAGTTTTTTTCTAACTTTTAGGTCAAATTAAACTCTATAGGACTCAAAATCAATTTATCCAGAACCTGTTTGTTTATTTTGTCCTGTTTTTAGGTTGTGGGTTGTAACCTGTTGCGCAATAAACTTCTACTCTGGATTCTCTGCCACAGCAGGTTTAACAGTATCTGTACACTGTCTATTGGACAAGTAATATAATGCGTTCAAAAGCTATAACTGAAATTCTGACTTAACTTAATATAATGTAGGAGAGAATATACTTCCTACTGCAGCTCTACGTCCATTTTCATTTCTTGCTGACAGTGGACGCAGAAAATACTTCTCGCAACACCGCCATTAGAATCTTTCAATTACTCATATCATTGCCTATACTGATTTGGCGAGACAAAATGTTACGAATGAAATATACAGTGCTATTATTTTACTATGCAACATATCGATATGTACATCAAATATTCTTTCGCGTTTCAAACCAATTTGCAGTCCCTTTTTCATACTATTCTGTAAAACACTAGATCACTATCACCCACAGGACACCAAACACTTGGATAAATGCCAACGCGTTTCGACAGCAATGCTGTCATTATCAAGGCGATAATAAAACCCATCCCAGTTTTATTATCGCCTTGATAATGACAGCATTTCTGTCGCAACGCGTTGGCATGTATCCAAGTATTTGGTGTCCTGTGGGTGATAGTGATCTAGTGTTCTACTTCGACACCAAGAGATCCAGTGAATATTTGTACTCTTCTGTGTTGTGTTCTAAGGGAAGAAATGCAAATGTGTTTAAACTCTACCAACAGACAAAGAGTAGGTCATTTATTGATATACATCAGGCATTAAACGTTTTCATTATAAGTATTTTTCAAAATGACCGCCTTCTTGTCCTAAACGATAATAAAAATTTCGTACAGAATTGGATATTTTAGTTGGTGATGCTCTAAGATTAGTGCATTCTTCTGTAATCCTGGTTTTCAATTCCTGTGCTGTTAATATTGGTATATGCGTATATACTTTTGATTTGAGGTAACCCCAAATTAAAAAATCGTTTGAGGCTAAATCTGGGGATCTTACTGGCCATCCTATCGGCGCGTATCCTTCAATCCAGCAATCAGGAAAATTTTCATTTAGGAAGTTCCTTACTTCAACTGTTGTATGTGGTGGAGCTCCATAGTGTTGATACCAACAATTTTGTATTGCAAGTTGCCGAATTTCAGGAAGTATTGAGTTTCGCATAAGGTTCAAATAAGCATTGGAATTTAAAATATCATTAATAAAAAAGGGACCAATCAATGTATTATTTTTTATGCCCAACCAGACATTAACCTCTTCATTCTATTGTACCTACGTGTGTACAATTTTGTACATGAAGTTTCCTGTCCGCCTGTAATCTGTAAGGATAATTTACAATGACTTTGTAAGAACATAAAACCAGCCATCATACCATTAATTTTGTAAATTCACTTTCCCGTTTAAAAAAAAGGTATCTTAATCGGTAAACAAATTTTGTATAACAAATCTTCATTTTGGTTTAGTAAATCAAACATTTCTTCGCAAAACTCAGTTCGAGAGATTTTGTCAATTTCAAATAGTTGTTGATGGTTTTGCAATATGAAACGCCGACATTTTTTCTCGTTTACGCTTACAGATAGACCCAAGGTGTATTATATGTTTTTGGTTCTAAATCGCTGTAGCTATCATCCCTTAAAAGCATGCTTTGTATTTCACGGACACCCTGTATGTACACCCACGGACTTTAGTTATGTCCGGTATCTAGCGGTACAGCCTGCGCTCCTGTCACCATGTCCGTTTTATCTTAAAGGGAATAGTGCCAGGAGCACAGGCTGTACTGCTAGATACCGGACATAACCAAAGTCCATGATGGTACATGTATTTACGGGCGCCAGTATCAACACCAGTTCAACTTTGGCGCTAGTAAATAATTACATGTTGGGTGTAGAAAAATAGTAAATTTTTGCCAGTTTCGCTTTCACTTTATAATGGTCTAATAAGCATGTCACGTTAGCTTACTCGTAGAGCCTCTAAAATAGCTACAACAGTTATGGTTTAGGAAATGACTGAGAATTTGCGAAGAAAAAGAAAAGATAGCTGGGCTACAGTCTTAAGATTGCCGTTGTCACTGGAGTATGGGGACAAGGTTCTAGCAACCACTTAAATGCTGCATTCGGAGGAACCACTAGATTGGCAGGGTAGAATATCTGTTATAAGTATTAGAAGATGATCTACGAATAGCATTTTTGGTTGCAATTGTCGTACAACGTCACGCACGTCCTACGCAAATTAAAAGCACTGGCTAAATACAGAATATATGTACAATTGGATGAATAGTCGATAATGAATATTCATAGGCCCTTGCTTTCTCGCACAAATACAGAGCTAGCCACTGAAACTTTTGTAGATGTGGTTTCGATGAGGGTTGAACCGTAGTATTCACCGGATTGTCAGACAATTGTTCGTATTTACCATCGACATACACAATATTACGCCGGAAGCGCTTCCCCAAAAGGAACTACACGAAGTCTCCATTTTAGTCTCCGCAGTTTGAAATCGAATACTGCTCATATACTTGTTCCGATTGTCGCAGTCTCGTCTCACGAACGCCTAGTATTAAAACGAGAATTGTTATTGAATAGTGAGTTTCGTGGTAAAATAGATATCCGCTGAAGGTTTTTTGCGTAGCAGCAGGTGTATCCGTTATGAGTGGGAAATATTTATAATACCGGAAATTGTTCCAGTATCGATCTGAAAGAAAGCTAATGCGACTTGTAAAGCTAATAGCAACATAGAGTTAATGGAATTACTCTCGTGTAAATAGGAAATTTATTAGAATTATATAAAGTGCACTTTAGAAAATACACTATACCTAATAGATTCGTATCTGTTTCATAGTCGCTATAATTTTTTTTGCGCTTTTATTTGAAATCTTTTCCAACCATTTGCTAAAAATTATATCATAATTCGCAAATTTTTATTCTATTATCCAGGACTAGATTCTCCTTTAACTGGCGTAAAAAGAGTATTTTCACAGAACATATTATTCTAGTTTTATGTATACGTTTACACAGATTTCCCAAAAATTCAAGCTGAATCAGATTGGGGAAGGTATCAGTATATTGGGGTAGGCACAGTACTGATAGGATCTGTAACGAAATACGGATTAAACTCTCACTAACCCGATTAATGACATCGGATGATGAAAGCAGAATTTGAAAATCGGAAATGCTTTTTGTCGGTAAAAAAAGTGCAAAAAAGAGGATCTAGCAAACAGAACTCAATTACATTTAACAAATCAGTACAAATCTAGGTGCTTTCTATGTACCTGATCTATCTAGAATTACGCTCTAATTAAATGGAACTATTGTTTCATGAAAACTTTGATCCAAATGATATACAAACTAATCATTAGGTAAAGTGGAATAGTACTGTAACTTATTAGGACCATTAAGGAAAATAGTAGTTAGGTACGCAATTTGTTTACTCTGTCACACTGATAAGCTTTCAGTTACACTCACAGATACCAGTCACCAACATTCCTTAATAATAATTTTTATTCACCCATACTAAAGATTGTAAATTAGGTATATTTCTTTATTCGTTTGAAATTTACTGCAAATTTGAATATAAATAATGTCATTTCTAGTGGGTGGATTGAAATGATGGAACTCTCTCTCTCATTTCTAATCGGATTGTTCTATAAATTGTAATGAGTTGTTCTGTAAATTGTAATTTTGCAACTGTACTTTCGGGATTCCGGGAATATAGATAATTAATTAAACGAGAACCCAGTCACAGTGACGGTACCAAATACTACGAAACAAACGTGCAGATCTCTAACCACTAGGTATCGCGTCCGACTCTAACTAGACTGCGACGGGGCGCTCTAGATGGCGTACTACGCTGAGTCTATCTAAAGTCACTAGATATACTAAGTACCGCAATACGTAAGGAACCTGTGTTAGAGAGAGAAGTACACTTTGGACCCAAAATGGCGGTTATATTTACCTTGTATTGACAGCCTCTTAACACACATAACCTTAATTTTAAGTGTTTCTTTTCACTGACTTCTTTCTTCAGTCTGTGCTTTGTTAGTGGTGATTTGATTAAGTGAGTTTTATTTTATTAGTTTCCATTTGCAACAAAATGCCTGCATATTATGTATCTCAGTGTACAAACAGGCCACAAAAAGGCTTTAAAATGTACAGGTATACCAGGTAGCGGTGTAATTTGAGATGAAGATCATCTGCTGCAGTATTGTGATTCGATTAATGAATTAGAAAAACATCGAACGACGATGATGAAGAAAACGTTGACCTAAATTTATTCCAGGCTTGGACAAATAACCAAGAGCTATCCGATGCGGTAAAAGCAGCATCGTATTATTTACTTGGTACTCTGATATTCAAAGTAAAAAAAAATATTCCTGTGAATTACAATACTATTTCATATCCACAGCAGAAGATAAATATCAAGACATAAATAAAATGACAAAACTGTGTGAATGTAAAAGTGATTCCAATTTATGTTGCGTTTATGTGTCCAGCTGTTTGACTATTTCCACAAGTGTGGAATGAAATACCGTGCGAATCAAAAATTGATATTAAATAATAGTGTCAGTGCGAAAACATTTCAAGACAACTACAAGATGTGCCCCGTATTCCAAAATGTCATAATATTCTCGACGAGTTTTAAGTTTTGTTTATTAAAAACAAGAATATTATTTTCCTTAACAAAGGAATATGACTAACGACAAAAAATGACTTACATAGATTGACAATAGAAGCAATGAAACTATCATTCTAATATGTTTAAATTTTTATGAGAGACTTTATAAATGTAATACAATATACTTTTGTAATTTTGATTGTAAGATTGAGTAAATTCATCCTTTCTCTTATTACTTTTGTATGTGTATAATCACTTATATGTACATATTAAGATAAATAGAAATTATTGTTAATAATGTTCGCCAATATGTAGGTACATATTATATTATAATATCCAATAAATTCTTTATAAAGCTTGTGTGCATTTTATTCATATCTAAACAGGCCTAACGTAACTTCACACTTTCCGGGCAAAGTGACTGGATACAGTTTTATCCATTTCAATATCACCAAATGAACTGTCTTCGTTAACTCCGAAAGTGTAGCACTGAACTACACGGACTGCATAGAAATACGAAAAATACATTCAAATTTACCGCGCTCGTTTGGACCCAAAATGGACGTATATTGCGGTACTTTATATATCTAGTGAAGTCTATTTAAAGTCACTAGATATATAAAGTACCGCAGTAGGTAAGGAACCTGTATTAGAGAGAGAAGTACATTTTGGACCCAAAATGGCGGTTATATTTACATTGTATTGACAGCCTCTTAACACACATAACCTTAATTTTGAGTGTTTCTTTTCACTGACTTCTTTCTTTCAGTCTGTGCTTTGTTAGTGGTGATTTGATTAAGTAAGTTTTATTTTAGTAGTTGCCATTTGCAACAAAATGCTTGCATATTGTGTATTTCAGTGTACAAACAGGTCAAAAAAAGGCTTCAAAATGTACGGGTATACCAGGTAGCTTTGTAATTTGAGATGAAGATCATCTGCTGCAGTATTGTGATTCGATTAATGAATTAGAAAAAACAGCGAACGACGATGATGAAGAAAACGTTGACCTAAATTTGGTATTCCTTGATGAAACTGGGATTTTTGGAAATGGTAGAATAGGTAGATCCTGACAAGATCAGAATATTCAAAGTGTCAAACAGACTAAAGTTGGTGAATTATGGCAGAATTTATTATTAATTTGGATACTAGTGATAGTGCATCGGGCAGTTTATTTCATTATTCCGATAAATTTTAACTGCAATAACTTTTCAATCCGGTCTCTAATAACGTAGTGTGTAATTTGTACGTATTATTAAATCGTAAAGCAAGTGGTTTTCTTATTATGTTTATGTAATAGGTTTTACATTATGAGTTTGATATATTTGTCGTAGAATTAATACTATGAACATTACATACATTCTATGAAGTATTCTTGTTGTACATAAATAGTTCAATATAGAAATAAAAAGTTCCTTCATAACCTTGTATGTATATCTCAGAAGTGAAATAAATTATCGTAGATTAGATTATCTCCACACAATATTGCAAGCTTATATTATACTCGTGCTTTCTTATTCAGCTCAATCATATGTAGTGAAACTTTCAGGTCAAGTAATGCGATCTTTCTTTTATATTTATTTCCTGTACCATTCATTGCAGTTTGATGTTTTGTATGTATCCAAAATGCACGATATATCGGAAGTAATATTAACCCTGTTCTATATACATATTTATCTATATATGGTTAAGAATCACTTTAGTAACTTGCAAATTTCATACACAACAGTAATACTTAATTTTTACGTAGTCATAATTTGCATCAATAAACGTCAAAGACATAACTTTTCTTACTCGCATGCGAAGCGGCAACAATGCGGAGGGGAAGTGGCATTTAAAAAAATCTTACACTAAATGGACTATAGATATGTTATGTACTTACCTACATACATAGACAAAATTTTGAAGTGAAGCTTAGACAGCACCAATCTTCTCCTTTAATTGATTTCACTATTCTTTGTGATGCTTACTTGCCTCCTAATACTGAAATAATTTCAGATTTGTGCACTACAGCATATAGAATGTTTGATCTGTCATTAATTTTTTAAGATTTTTTTAAAATACTTTCGTGGTGCTCTCTGGCGTGGACGAATCATTCATTATTGGGTTGTTCCTATAAAGTTTGCAGACATTTCAGGTTTAAATATAATAACCACACATAATTATAACCAATGCTATTTTTATCAGCGAAATTTAAGAAGAATATATGTAATTATATATGCAGATAGAAAATTATTGTCAATACAAATTTTCGTCAATAAAGACATATAAGAGGATTGTAACGTATTAAAACAAAAAGAAGTATAAAACTAGATTCAGCATTGTAAGTTGGTATTGAAATATGTGCAATTAAAATACACAATGTAAGGTACGTCTTGTGTAAGAAAACGTTTCAACGAAAACAAGAACTGAAAGCTTTAAGGGAAATATCGTTTCCATAAAACGATAACTCATATACATACATACAGTATATGCGGCCACGAAAACCGGGCTGTCACAATATGGCCAGCTAGTTCTCTCTAAGTCATGTAGTTAATAAGGCATTGTTTAGGTCTTTGCGAAATCTATTCGCTTTGTGTTCTACACAGAACTATGTTTATCCGCATCGTATAGTATTAGCATTGTTAATATTAATCGAGCATTGTTGATGCTCACGGTTCGTTTACTAGAAACCTGACGTTTATAAATTCGTTGCAACTAGTCCGTGCAATACTGTACGTATACGTATTCATGAGTTCCTGTGTAATTATTGACATGCAAGCTAAACATAAGCTAGCTGAACTATGTATGAAGGATAGATGCCTGGAAATATTGATGTAAATATATGAAAGGTTATATCGTAAACACGTTGCCAAGAACGAGGTCTAAAAGCTAACTATTGTAGAGCTATTCTTTATTTGTTATAAACTATTTCACTGTAATTGAAGTATTGTGTTTTGTGTTGCTTTAATATAAACGAATTTCAATAAGAGAAAATTCATTTTAATTGTTGCTGAATAGTTATGGATTGTTACGTGCAGTTTTTTCACCATTTTGGAGTACTAAATTTCAACGAAAATGTTGTAATTTCTTAAAATCGGTCGCTAAGCAGGGTTGAATACAAAGAATGAACAAAATTTCCACATACAATACACCGGAAGGTCAATGTTCCAGAATCAGCTATAACGCCTAAAGTTCCGACCCCCTGCGCGCACAACAAACAAACGATAAATACATCGATTGACTGTGTAAAACCCAAATAACACATTCTCGTCGGCCAGCCAGAGTTCTCCTTTTATGGAATTTATTTCTGTCTGAAAGGCGATATTTACAGCGACGGAAACAAATTGGCGGTAAAGGGAGAATGCGAACGAGCCGCCGCCGTCCATATTTAATAAATTGTTTAGATTTTCCCCATCATCTGTTACCAGTTTTCTTACAAATTAAGCGATAAATCAAAAATCAATCACCGACTTCGTTCGCAGCTGTTGCCCTCAGACCTAACAACTCCACACGGCGGCGTGTAACTTAGTTTAGTTAACTGTACTATTCTCAAGGTGGTGTGCCGTGCGCCAACCCGATGAAATCACTTTCGCTCGTGATCCAAGTTTAGGAATTTATGGCCGAAGCGGTTTGATTATTGCTAGAGGCTGGGTATACTATTGGAGCTGAGGATACAAGATGTTGGAATGTATTATAGTGTTGGTAACACATTTAAAAATAAAATTCCGCCAAAAATTCTTATTTACATATATTGGCAATTAAAATTTTACAGGTTATTAAGGAATTAACGAAACGGAAATTAACGAAAATGCAGGAATAACATAAAAATGAAAACAATGAGGCGGACCTTCCGTGGTAGTACCAGTGCACATCAGAGAAAAAGTAAAATTTGGAAACCATCAATCTAGTGGAGGTACCATTCCATGCTTAAAACCACACTTAAATCGTTCATGAAGAGGAACAATACAGGATATAAACCAAAAAAGCCTACAGTTTTCACAAAGGAAGTTATCAGCAAAATCTTGATGGAAGCTCCTGCTCATGATTTCTTACATATGAAGGTACACTCATGGAAACTAAAGATTGGACAGTTTGCATATAACAACGTATTGAAAGTGTTCAATCTTTACTTTCCATGAGTGTACATACATACATATTATTAGTGTTTTCTTTAGAAATGAATATAGGTAACTTGTCAAATTGTAGTTGGGCTCATAATGGGAATCACAAGAGCATGCAGACGTGAAGAATTGGCAAAAATTGCGCTCGATCACATATGTATGTAACTGATAAGAATTCAATGCTAGTTGTAAACGTTGGTGAAACAAAAAATTATGTAAACAGGACAATTTGTCGTTAGTGGAGGAAACGAAAATGTTCATTTCCATCTTTATCGAAAATACGTGGTTTACGATCAACCCACGTTCCTCACAAACGCCTCTTCATTTCTTACAGAAAGGGACATTGTAAAATCTAACTAATTGCATTTCACACTTTGGCTAATATGCAAAGCAAAATAGTGGAATGATTGACATTACAAAATCCGAAAGAATTTACTAGCCATGACTTTCTTCGTAGTTCCGAAACATTTTTATCAGACGCTGGTGCCGATTTATCTAACATCAAAAGACACGGGGGGTGGAGAGGGAGGGGAGAGGTGGAAGTCTACGTCAGTGGCGGACGTAGACGTATAGAAAATTAAACAAACTTGTTCATCTAGAAGGCGCTTCTAATATTATAAACGTTGAAACTACTAATAAAGCTAATTGTTCATTTATAACAGCGCATAATTGTACCCTTAATGTGTATTACAAATAAATCTATAGGTCCAAATTTCGTTTCTTGTTTTTACAGGACTAGTCCGGTAAAAAACATTCGACAAACTTGTCTGGTAAAATGACACTTTCCAATTGGAAAATTATTTTAGTTAAGTAATTGGACACGAAATAAATGTCAATTTTATTCCACTGACGAAGTTGTAACGAAAACCAGATTATATTGTAAAGGTTTTGGAATAAATTTGATCTTTGTTCGAATTGAAGTGTTGTAATTGACCTATAAAAGTGGGAAAACTATCAGGAAAATAAGTATATATAATACGATTGCAAAAAAAAAACTTTGTAGGAATTTTAAATAAATTATAATGAGTAAACATAGTCACATATGTATGTACATACATACATCAAATGACAAGAGACAAAAATTCTGAAAATCTAAATGTTCAAAATGTTTTTAACCATATAGTTTTTTAAATACTAAAATGCGATTCAAATGTTTTTTAGTCAAAAACAAAAAATATTAAATTTTAAACTATTCCCGGTAGGTACAACAGCTCCTGATTTGACATGAAATAACACGGCGAAGTGTAGCCCTTAATATACTACTTTAATAAGTTTTTGTTGAGAAAGATAAAGAGTCAACATAATTTCACCATATTGTAGCATTTTTTGAAACGATTAATTTTAAAATTAATTTCAAATTTTTTACTTTAATATTACAGTTTCAATAAATTTAAACCGAAGAGAAACGACAAATATCTTCAGTAATGCTATTAAATAAGAATAATTCGACTTACCACTTTATTGTACATATAACTTCATTATGATCCAGTCGTGCACTGAACCGCACAAAACTTTTAAGTTTTTGAAGATATTTTCTAGTTCATCAATGTTTATACTTACATTACATGAGATTTAAGTATACCCGAATTTTAAACTAATAATAAAAGTCTACACACACTATAAGCCAATATTATTCACAACTACTGCGATGCTCACTACATACTTCACGATATAAAGCATATGGTTAGATGGTTTTTGGATAGATTGAAGCGACAGCGCCGCAAAAAACATCGGACGATTGTTTTTTTGATGTACTCCGAGTTTCACCAACTTGCCAAGAAATAACTTTATTATCATAAAAAAAATAAAATACTAACATGAGTTTCGACAAGGCGTTTAATATTGAGAATATAACTCGTTACTATCGTATTTAATTATTAAAATATAATTCATTCAGGATGATTCACATACAGGATCGTAGTTTGTAGTGATCAGCCTCCAATATATAGTATAAAAGGCTACACTTATATGAATTAGAGCAATTATTTACAATTATTTAAAAATAAATGATAATACACAAATTCTTGCTTTTGTTTTAAACGGCTCATCAAAACTTTTAAATTTGATGGGCACAAAAATTGAATTGAATTAGCTTTAAAAATTGAAAATTTACTGGAGGGAGAAAGATATTATATATACAGTCAAACTTCTGTAATAACGAACTTCTATTTAGCGAATATTTCTATACACCGTGTCCACAAAAATGCGAATAAACGCCAGGTAGAGCGATTCTATGTTCAATTTTGAGTTTATAATCTTATTTCGAAAAAGGCGTACGGTCCTTCCTTTGGCTAGACAAGGTCATCAAATTCCGAAATGTATAACTAAAATTTAGAGGAATTCGTAAAATTTGCCAATGAAAAATCATTATGGCCAAATTTGAAAGTGTAATTGTCCAAACTGCATAGACGTACCTAATCGATTACGCCAATATTTTCCACTTTTTTACAGATCTTCAATGGCATTTTTCTAAAGTAAGTAGGTACATATGACAACGTGGTACGAGAAGGTTGCTTGTTTGATTAAAAAAAATCGATTTTTGACGTTTTTCGAAATGACATTTGTATGTTCAAATTAGTCGGCGTATTGTGTCATTGGTACAAGTGTAGAATGTTTAGTTTTGGAGAATATGCTAATATGTACAGACGTCGCATCATAAAGGGTTCCAGCCTAGAACGGAAAGCCAGTATGATACTTTTACGTCGGACAATACGTTTCTAGCACGTGTAGGGCTTATCTATAGGAAAAGCAACAGAATGTCACATTCCGACATTTACACAAATGTCTATTATGGTAAACATTAGCATACCTACTACTTGATATAAAAATATTGGGTAGACTTTCGCCTTTAGGTTGGAAACTTTATCATGCTACGTCTGTACATACATGGTATTCGGATGCTGCAACGGCAATGTAAAGGGGGCAAAAGCAGAATACTAAGTACGGTACCCACAACCGCGACAGCCATCTACCAATACATTCTGAAGACTGTATCACTGGCACATTTATACCCAAATAGCACAGCAGTGGTAGACCTAGAGAACGTCCATAAAGTTCCAACGTCCAGCACAAGACAAATAGGCCGGGAACTGAATATTCCTAGTAAAACCACAGTACATTTAATACTATCAGAATCTTTTGTGTCCATTTCATGCACGAAAAGTGCAATCCGTGTATGAACATTAATGATAATGTGCACAGTAGAATGTTCTGCAAATATTTTAGAGAGAACCCAATCTGAACCAAACTTTTTATTGGATGTTCTCTGGTGCGATGAATGTTTTTGAATGAATTTTCATTTATAAGGAATAAGGACGAAAATCCTAAGGCAGGAAACTGGAAATCAGAAAAGGTTCTCCGTAAATGGCTAGCGAGCAACCCCTATAAGTTTTTATACTAATATCTATTAATTTTAATAAACTCCTAAGTTCACATAATACTTTTACTAATCTGCGTAAATCAAAATAGATGTTATGATTACTGTCACGTATTTGACTGATTAGATGTTGCCAAGTTTATACTTTCTTTGAGCTGCTCTTGTGGTTTGAGGAAGGACTATACAACTTTTTTCAATTAAGATTATCGACTCACAATTCAATAGAGAATGGCTCTACCTGGAGTTTATCCGCATTTTTCTGGACACCGAGTATAAAGAATTTTCTTATTGGTCCGTTGACAAAGGAATACTCTACCATATAAAAAAAACTTCTATATTTCGAACTATATTTCCATCTAACGAAATTTTAAATAGGACGCTCGGCAAATTTTGAGAATATAATTGTGTTGTTTTAGAAATAGATAAACAACAGTTATTTTAATATCAATAAATTGCGTACATGTGTTTAAAGTTTTAAGTGTTTGGTTTAGCACCGACAGTGAAAGGCGGTAGGTGTGCATAAAATGCCAAACTGGATGGCAATAAAAAAAATGTTTAACAATTAAAAAAAATGTGAATATACTATAAAAGATGTAGAAACAGGTATTAAAAAATACTAACTAAAAATACTAGCTAAATATGGTATTGCAACAGTCTATCAACAATTTGGAAACATCGTGATTCTATTTGATAGCAATGATAGCATGATACAACAAATAGGGAGAAGCGATATAGACCATATGTGTACGATAAAGTTGATGAAGCAGCTTCAAAGTGGGTACAGTGAATGCGACATAAAAATATGCCTAGGTATATCGGAGCCGTTGATTAAAGAACACGCTATAAAATTTTCAGAAAAACTAGGACACCTGGATTCGTAGCAAGCACTGGATGGCTGGATAAATTCGAGAAAAGGCACGGAATTATACAGCAAGTTATCTCAGGTGAAAGCGCAGATGTTAATGATATGGAATGTGTTCAATGTGTGTGAATTAAAAGCTGTTATGGAACAGTTTCAACCAAAAGACATTTTTACTGCGGACGAAACTGAACTTTTCTTTAAGTCCTTACCTGATAAAACTCTGTCTTTTGAAAATGACAAATTTGTGCTAATATACATAAAACGTACTGAAATGCTTAATCTCCTCGTCATTAGGAAAAGTAAAAATCCACGGTGTTTTAAGAATGTGAAATCGATAGAAGTGAATTATAACTCTAATAAATAGCCTGAATGGCTAACGATATTTTTGGAGAGTGATTGCTTCAAATTATTTATTTAAATAAATTTATTTTCATCTAATGCTGATTTAAAGTGGTTACAATGTGCATATATCGTAGATCTAACAGAAATGATATCAGTACATATAGTACAAAATGATATTTCTTTATAAGGAAGTTCTCGATTTTGCGAATTTTTTAATAGACTTCGCAGGTTCGCTATAAAGAAGTTTGACTATTTAAATCTGTTATTAAACTTTGTACATGTTTTAGAATTTCAGGTGCCAATAGTTTGGTTATTGCAAATAGATCATTCAGCCTACTATCCTTTCATTACTAATAATGCAGCTTTCAAATTGTATTATATTGTCATTGCCATTCACACGTAAATAATGCTTTATTTTCATATATCTGCTTCTGCACACGCATGTGAGGCCATCTTTACATCTTTCTTGGCAATCTGTGATAAATTGCCGAAAAAAAAAATCTTTTTTAAAAGCTTTTTTAATTCCTTATTTGTGAACGCAGCAATTTTTTCTTTTTTGAGTGTTTAGCAAGATTGAGTGAGATTTATGGATACAAAAGTGGTAGTGGTAGCCGCTGCCAATTATGAATTTTTTCCGAATACTCAAAATAAATTTCAATTCAAATGACTAAATTTCTTACGTCCATAAAAAGCACAAGTATTGTTGATCCATATTCAAGGTGGTTTTACTAGCTTTAAAAAGATATGATCGTCCCTTAAGTTAATGTTTATATCTATAACTACAAAATTTCATGAATCTAGCAAATTTCTACGCCAAACTGCCTACTTGTCAGCATAGCTTACTACGAAAATGGCAGGCAATACTTGATTGAGTCGATCGAATCTATAGTTCAGCGAATCGATGGCAAAACCCAATACTAATCGACATTTTGCTTTTGTACAAATCAACTTCTATGGTTTATACAACTTACAGCCCTTAGTGTTTTGTAGAAACCCAAATTTTTGCTGACACAATTGTTCTAGTAAATGCTAGTAACAGTTTTTAGTGGTGAGTATCGTCAATAGTACTGTGTGAGTTATGTTTCAATGAATACTCGAAACATGTACATCGTGACAGCAGCTGTTTTGACATTCTCAGCAAACGAATTTCTCTCCAAAATAGGAAAAGTCTATGGTGTATGCTTACTTTTCTTTCCATTTTATCTGCCTCCATATACCGATTATGTATCTGCACTTGACTGAGGGTTCAGGTAACTTTCACGTCGGCCATTGTCTGAAAATTGAACCGATTCATCATATGATCTGCTTCAGAGAGTTTTGTAATTTTCTTTGTTTCTTGTAAGAGCAGTCCTAGTAAGTCCTTTGATTTCAAGAATGCGATTTGTTTCAAACTGATAGCGACCACCTTTGTATTCCTTCACTCAAAGATGGTAGATAATAAATTAGGTTCTGTAGAGGCTTACTAATGTCTAATCATACAAGATTAGATAAGATCTGTTTGATTTATCGGTTTACCTATTCTTAAGCAAACTCAATAAACTGACAGTAGGTGTCGCTAATTGTTGCTTACACTAAGCTTTCCAAAAGTATTTCCAATTCAAAGGCACGAAAATTAATGAATCAGTACTACCTTATTTTACTATGCTTAACAGAAATGGCAACAATTCTTATGACACCAAATGAAATTCTAATTGCGTAAGTCCACTCATTTCCCATTACTAAATCGGGAAAATTACCCCAATCAAAAATTATAGCCCCCTCCAGTAATTAATTTGTTAATATATTGACGCTGCGTGTTATATCAAACGATCTATAAGACGTCTAACCTCAACGGAATACATTAATTTATTTACAATATCTACATAAAATTATTCTTCGCACCGAGATCAACATCGAAAAGGGTAAGTTTAATTCAATAAATTGTGGGGTCTACTGAAGGCTTCTTCAAACCTAACAGCGCAACTGAAAATACCGTCTCGGGAAATTTTTCGAGGTAACGCAGAGCAGTTATCGGGTAAGGCGGTATGCAAATTATGCTTCACTTAAAATTTTCTAATTAAATTTATCCCAAGGAGAACAGGAACGAAGAGATCGTCAAGGAAACGGCAAGACACAAACTATGTACACTCTCTAAAAGGCGGTTCGTATATTCAGAGGTTTATCAAGTAAAATTTGAAATGGATCAGATTTATGATCAGTACTTTGTAGAATTAGAGCGTATTTAAAGCGAACCTTTTGTTTTTTCAAACCTCATGCAATTGTTGAAGTTAACGATTGTTGGTAAAGTTGTTCTAGATTTTCCCCAAATAGTATTGAAAATCTTAAAGCCCTCCCGAGAGAAAGTAAGAAAATAATATATTCGGAACATTTATCCAAGTTATCTAATTTCAGTGCAACGGAAGTGGAGCAAAAGTAGCGGGGTACCAAAACAATAAACCACCTGGAGTGGCGCGGTCTAATTAGTGCAATTTAAAATAACATTTAATTATACTCAATTCTCCTACAAAGCTGGAGTTTGCCTGTTTATTTTAGGAGAATTTTAATGGAATTTTAAAGGAAATTATTTACTTTGAGCGTAATTAATTCTACCGGTCTGAATGTATTCATAAATTTTCCACAAGTACATAACTATTGAAGAACTCTGTTACAAAAACATTCATTCTTTTTACAAATTAACCTAGCCCAATATACGTATGTATTTACATTGCTAAAATGGTACTCGGTGATTTAAGTTTGCATCAGTGAATAAAACACTAATTCAGCATACCAAACTCTTTGACAATTGCCAACGCGTTTCGACAGCAATGCTGTCGTTATCAAGGCGATAATAAAACTAAACTATCTTACAAAAACAACTTAATAAGAAACTTAAACGTTATAAGTAAATATAATTTTGACTAAAAATCTATCTTTAGGCTTACCGATCAGACTGTAACCCATCCTAAGATCCAGCCGCTTGAAGATTTTACTCAAACAGTGAAAAAGGGAGCAAAATGGAGAGTAACAAAAGGTTTGATTGTGACATCATCTCGAAAAGTCGTACATTTTTCAAAAAATTCTTGTAATTAAACTTCCTAATTAATCTATAGATAATCTGAGGCTGGGAACCATTACACCTGGCTGCACCTTTTATGACTTTAAGCTCTTTCTCATGCTTAACCTTGTTCAAGGGAAAGGTGAGCAGTGTATTAACTAAAAAATTCTAACTCGCCATTTTGTGTTGGGCACAATGATGGGAATCTGAAAGAATGCAGTGAAGTATACTAGTTTCTTTATATACATCGAATTCCAAACGATTCTTATTTTACTAATAAGTAAGGTATATAGGAACGGTAGTTGACCGTTTTCCTCTTTTTCATATGTAACTTTTATGGTTTCAAAACGATTATTTAAACTGTTAAGAAAATCGTCAATATTACATTTCTTGGTGTCAAAAATCGCGAAAATTTTATCCACATATCTTAGCCAAACCCTAGAAAAATATTCGTCCGTCGATTTGAAGTTCTTTTTAAAACGACTCACAAAAAGGTTAGCTACAAAGGATGACAAGGAGTTGCCCATTGCCGTATCTTCCAGTTGTTCGCAAAATCTACCGTTGAATGGAAAAACATTCTGCTTCATACAGATGTTAGTTAGGCGAATATATTCCTGGACGCATTGTTGGTTCAAATTGTTTTGAATCAACAGGTCCTTCAGGTATGTCAAGCTGTCTGGAATCGGTACACTAGGAAAAAGGAAACTAACGTCAATATTCTGAATTTCTTTAATAAATTCTATTGAATTTTGACTGGAACACGGGATTGCTCTACAGGCAAATTATTAAATTCACTGGTCAACGATTTGGAAACCTTAGAAGTCATCAATCTCCAACAAAATTGATTGCACCGACTTACCAGGTTTGTGAATTTTGAGTAATTATGACTTCGGAATACCAGGGTTGGATACATGTACCTTGCCTCTAACATCGGTGGTTGTTGCATGCTTTAAACACATTGTTGTCGTGTCTAATCGTTTTCGGCAAATGATTTCAACTAATTGATTTACATCAATCATCTGCTTGGACGGACTCAATAGCCCTTTCGTTTGAAGTCTTTTTAACGTCGCAATAGAGATTGGTTATCATATCTTTAAAAAACGATAAGAAAATATGATTTTCTTATCGTTAATAATATCCATGATAAAAGAGAGCCAAATCTGTTTGTCAAAACACTTTGACCAAGGCTAATGAAATTTATTTTTGTAGTATAATTTGTCTAACTAAGGTTGGAGTAGGAGTTTGCTATAGTAAAGTAGAGCACTTTCTTATCTTAATTAATTTAGTATCACTAACTTGTTTTTTACAAGTTAAAAGGAATAAAAAATGAAGATATTCAAATGTTAGCCTACCTAGTAGTTTACAAAAACGAACTATGTCTTGGTACTAAGTTCGAAAAATCGGTATGTTTCTTAATCATCTTTCCCCGACAAACTAATTTTTTATTCCTATTTGGGAAAAAGTTTATACATTTTGTCGCTTGAATTTTCCTGGCTATTGTCCTCCAGAGGACGGCATTTCCAATTCCATTTTGAATTTCTTTTCTAATATCAAAGAAAATGTTCCGATATAAAAAAATGCAGATCCGTTTCCTGACTTGCCAACTCATCCTTAATCTTAGCATACCAATGTCCTGACACCAACATCGGAAACCTCTTGGTATGTGTGGTCAGCTAACAATAAGTAATATTGCTTCAAACTTTTCAGACAATTTTATACTCAATGCTATATAGAATCCTTTGAGACACTGTTTTCCCTTTTTGTACGTTAGTTGTGACGTTCTCAGACATATGTAGAGATCTATGAAGTGTTATTCCGCTTGAATTTAAGAATAATTCTAAGGCGTTCCATAGCTTGGAGTTCGAATCGCGAACTTAGTGCATACTCAAATACACAAACGATCCATTTTCAAATTTTGCACCACTAGAGCTGCATCCATTACAGTTTGTAAATATTATCCTGAATGGTTGTTCATGACTCAGTTCAATACATATACCTAATATCTAATGATTCTACTCTTTTATGGAAGTCTCTTAGAATCGTTACATGTGCGCTATATGTAGATGACAGTTTTCTTAATAAGAACTTGTGTAAGTGCTACTCCAACTTGAATTGCGCCATATTTGATCATATTGACAAGCTTATGGGATCAAGATATGTATTAGCATTTGATATAGTCAATACATCAATTTTGAACGTCCAAGTTTTCCAAAAAACCTCCAATGCAATGCCAGAAAGATGTAGCGGCTTTTCTAAAAATCTGTCTGCATGACGTTTCCAACCCATCAAGGCTCAAAGATACTCTCAGATAAGATATTTGGCTTCTGGAGTATGTACTAGTTATTCTCCCTTTAAAACTGATGCAACC
This sequence comes from Popillia japonica, assembly GCA_004785975.1. NCBI lineage: Eukaryota > Metazoa > Arthropoda > Insecta > Coleoptera > Scarabaeidae > Popillia > Popillia japonica. The sequence goes on from SMLS01068840.1 coordinate 34,341, forward strand.
AAATAATACTTCGTATTCTTCTTCGCAAATGGAAGAACTATTGTTTAATAATGGCACCATTGTCATTAAATAACTTTATGAGCTCAATAGAGAAGTTTCTGCAATATTACCAAAACCCATATAATTACTTTGTTTTGAGAAGCACGACCAGTAGTTGCTGCCTCGTCAAAACCAAATCTTAATACTTTAATCTGGTTCGAGTAGATTTGTCCAGTAGAAAATCAGCAAGTTCCCAATGTAACAATATTACTATTTGAAATGTCAAATATAAAAGTTTTTCTTGACTATTTGAGTAAATGGTATTTAGGAATTTTTTTGATGTCTCTTACATGTTTCAAGTGCAAAGGCGCGCCAGAAACCTACAGCTCCATTGTCCTGGTAACCATTATTAACACCTACCATTGATTTTATATACTTTTCTGAGGTTTTAGTTACGTCTTAAACTTTGCTTTTTTTAAGGCAATGTAGAGAAGTTGTAACGTTGCGGTTCATCTTTTCTTTTTTAAGTTATGTGGAACTGTTTGACTGTGTTGCTGTTGCAGCGAATAAATTAGAAATGGGGTTTGGTATCATTTGTGTTAGATGATTTTTGCTATCCCTTGGATTTGGACTTTTCTCAGCATTGACTTTTCATCCTTTGTTTAGGATTTTGGATATACTCGATTTTGACTAGACGTCAAGGGAGTGCTTACGTCTGGCAGTCTTGCCTAGCTGTCAGTTCGTTGTCCCTGTGGCGGAGCCGATGTCGACGGCAGGATAGGTGGACGTCATTTTGTTTGTTTTTTTGGTTCGGCAATGGTTATGATTAAATCTTTTTGGACAGTTTTTACTGCGTCTGTCCGAATGGGCCGTCCGAGACATTAAACTTTTCGGGTGGGTATTTAACTTTCATATTTTTATGTTTTAGCCAGAATTTTAAAGATCCTGTATCTCTTTGTTTGTGTTTGTCTGCAGCGTGTCAGTCTCTGCAATGCTGGTAGTGACTTTAAACAACTTAGTTGGTTCTTTTGGATTTTGTTTAGCAATCTTCCCTGTTTTTTTTTTTGTTTCCAGCTACCCTTTGCTCGATGCGGTTGTTGTGTGTGTGATGTGTGTATGTTGAGGTGACAGTTACCCTTCCCAAATTCCAAACTCCTAAACCCTCTTGGTATCCCTTATCGTGTAGTAATAAACCCATTTTTAGTTGTCCCGTTTTCTTTGGTTTTTTTATGAGGTACGAAAGGCTTCACCCGATGTCCTCTTTCACTGTTGCTGGATTGCGGTTTTGCGTGCTGGGGCTCGATCGATGTGGCACTTGGGGTCTCAGGCAGTAGCGCTCCCTTTTACCGTGCTGTCTGGGCAGGTAATGATCCCCTTCTCGGGGCACACCTTAGTGAAACCTCTCTTATCCCCTTTCCCCCTTGCTACTGTCTAGGGTTCTGGGAACTCGGTTGGACGGATTTCGGTCCGCACTGCGCACTCCAGACAACGCTATTGTGGTTTTAGTCTTTTTTTCTTTCCTGGTATGCCGGCCGAATGTCGAAGAGCCGTGTGGTGGTTATGCTAGTTCTGTCATCTCTGGAGTGAATGAGTGTGGTGGGATTGGGACCAAGGTTAGTTGTTTTACGGATTTTGGGGCAGAGGTATGAATGCTCTTTCTTGTTTAGGTTACGTATCAGTAATATTTGGGTTTTTTTTATTCTCTTTTCTAAGGTGCTTGACTGCATATCGTCAACTTACGATGTAAATTTCCTTTGGAAAGTGCAGTGGAGTTGTAACGGGTCAATTCTGTAATTAAATTTCAGTGGGGTAATATCGTAGGTAGAATTGCTTTAACGAAGGTATCTGATAGATTTATTTTTGGGGTACGATTGTACTCCAGTTCTCGTTAGGATATTTCCGTAGTTGAGGTATCTCAGCATTTGTGTTTAGTTGTAATAATTACTTCCGGGTTCAGTATTTCAGTTCATATTTAGATAATTTATGCTCCATAGTTTGTCAGGCATCTACGATAGAAGGGTGATTTTGGTTTGTTTTAGTTTGGTTAAGATATATATTTCAGGTTGATACGTACTGGAAGTTTCATACTTGTGCGATGTAAATCCTTCAAGTTAAATTTAAGTATGGTTATCTGTATTTTTCGGTGTAATTCATTTGTTGTGATCGGCTGTCAGATTTGATATTTTTAGGTAAGGCATGGTGAGGTTAGTTTTACAGGTCTCTGTTTCCAACCGGTAGACTGAATATAGCCGGTCGGTAAGGTAAGATCAAGTTTTAGGTTGGTTTTCTTTGTTTTTTTTCTTTTTAACAAAATCCGGGTTTATTGCGGTTGCGCGCGTCACAAAGTTGCAGTTATATTTTTACTATATGCTAGCCTACTTTCAAAGTACTCATTTAAGATTAGATTTTGTGCATAAATTCAACAATTATTTCTGGAGAGGAGGTCTCAGTGCGTTATAAGTTTGTCCAGCCAACATTAACATAGCATAACATTGAACATTGAACACAAATTAGCTGAAGGGGGTTAACTAATGTTATTCTACCACGGCTTTCAATTACTTATTCCTAAAATTCTAACTAATAATTAATTATAGAATTATTTATGTAGGAAACAGTAAATGTTTAAGTTAGTTGTTCATAATGTTTGGCTGACGTACAAAATTACTTGCACTTGGACTAGATAAAACAATATGCTTAAACACGTTAACTAAATCTCAGTTTAAAATGTCACAGATTCTAACGCAGGTTCGAATATTTGTTTCAGATTACGCTTATCTGGTTAAACTTAAGCTCTCCGAAAGGCGAGGGTCAAGTGAATTGTACGCATCGCCTAAAGGAGCCTAGAGGAACTACTTATACAAAACTTAAACTCCAACTTAAACACTGAAATAATGCATTAGATAGTTAAGGTAAGTTCCACTTTAACTTCATAATGAGCATAGTTTAGAAAGTAAGGGGTTTCGTTGAAGTAATTTAGTGTGGACACTTACATCCTGTAACCAACATAACCGAACGTTAGTAAACAATCTTTGAAGTAGACGAGACAAAACAAACACGTTTAACTTTTTGTAGGAATTTCGCAAAACAATCACGCTGCGAGATATGTAATGAAATCTGCATTCAAGTATGGTCGATATAAGAGTATATAACAGCTTCAGCTATATCCCTTCTCTATTGTTTACAACAAAGTTAAATATACGTTTACAAGGAACCTTATAAACGTATATTGCAAATATATTAGGAATTTTATTCCTTGTGTACTTTAAAATAACATAAAATATTGTCGTATGAGAAATATTACAAAGGAAAATTCATAAATAAGAGAAGAGGCTATAACATGGTTAGTAACTACGCAGTTGTAAACATGTGCCTCTTTTCAGAAAACTTCAGTTTATTACATTCTCCTTTGCGTCTGCATATTACCTTTGTTTAGTGAAGCGTAAGTGTGTTTGTTTCATCCAAGTCGAAATTTTATTTACGATGTTATACGATACGATTGTGAAGTGAGTTAGAACAAACGACGTGATATAAATATGAATTAAACTGGAATGGAATGCATATAGTTACACATAGTAATACTTATTATACGTTTAGTACTTTTTAACAAACAATATTATGCATCACAAGTCTCACATTAATCTCCTCTGACACAAAAAAGCATGTTAGTCTAGAATTTTCATTTAAGTTTATCGTCCAAAGTGAAACCATGAAATTTTGTCTTAATTGTTTGTTTGATTGTACTTGCATCTGCCTTCATTTCCACTCTGTATTTGTTCGTTCTTTGTTGTTTTTTATTTTACACCACTTTGCCGTCCTTTCAAGTATTGACCCAGAATTTAATACCTCAACACATGATTCAGCTTTGACGATACAAGTGTACAAGTACAGAATAAATAATAAAGGATCCAGAATTGAGTTTGAGGAATTTCTTGCAAAACCACACTAGAAGGGGATAAACATAAAACCCAATATCATTCAGAAACTTTAATGTAATCTAACAATACACCAACAGAAATATTATCTAGGTGTCTTGGCTAAAGTCATTGTTGGGACTTAAAAAAACGTCTCATAATTTCCATTTTTTTGGCAAATGTTGGGCTTCACACAGAGTATGATCTCAAAGTTTGCATATATATATTACACTTCCCAATCTTTTGCAATGACAAAGTGCAAGAAGTTCACTGCATCTTCAAAAGAAATTCTTCGCGAATTTCATTTTCTGTAGCTTTCCTAAAAATCTTACATAGATGCTGAGTGGGCAATTATAGAATGACTTCATTCTGGCATAGGCTGAAATTTTATGCAAATTACGATCTGTATAGGACTATAAGGCGAGGCTATTCAGCTTCCATGGGGATATATAGATATTCCACTCCAGGCGTTATGAAACCAAAAAAAAGAATTGCAGGTCAATAAGCGGCCGACTATGGTGCAGTTGTGTATTGGTCTGTATTCTACCTACAGTTAAAATACCTTACTCCAGTACTTCCAGAAGAGCACAAGAAAAAGTAATTTTGTTGCCAATAAGATTCTATTATGTTTATGGCCGATTTTGCCCCACATGTCGAAGTTTCGTGAGGTCGAACAATTCGCCGGGTATGTCGTTGCTATGCAGTACTTGACAATATGTATGATCACCTCCCCCATAGTCACACAGTGGAACCGGTATTTTATTCCATTAATGTAGTACTTCTCTACTCGGTTATCATGGCTGTTTAAGTATTGGCTCACTTCAAGAGGGAAAGCTTGATTCCATGTTGATTCCCATCGTTGCTCAATAGAGACATTTTCGTCGTGCAAGTATTATCTGTTTTCATTACTGGACGTCCGGATTTAAGCCTGATAGATGTGGCCTCGAGATGTTTGTAGTCATGGATTGGGAGCCGTCGGTTGTGCAATATTCTTCTATACTCTCGGACCAGAGCTCCTTGTCTTCTCAGTTGAGGCGCTGGGATATGACTGAGAGTTGAAAGCCAGTCGGCCGGGATGCTCTCTATGCAGCCAGTGATTGTTCTCATTGTAGAGTTTAATTGGGCGTCTAATCTGCCAGCATGACTACTATTCAACCAGATGGGAGCACAATACTCAGCTGAGCTGTTGATAAGTCCGACCGCAGTGGAGGTGCTGCATCCCCTCGTGCGGACTTTAGCTGCTGTTTTTGTAAGTGTGAGTTGTATATTAGGGACCTGTCAAGGGTGACACTTAGATATTTTGGGGCTGAGTTATGTTTCACGGGGTGCCCATCGAACTGTATGTTCAGCTGGCGTAGGGCTGCTTTGTTGTTGAGGTGAAAACATGTGCATGGTCTCCATTTTCTATAGTATGTCTCCAAAATAGTCAGATCAATATTAAGGATTCTTTCCGTGTCCTCTATATTTTTGCGGCTGACGCCAAGCGCTAATTCATCTTTCTATGGGAATCTAGATATTAATTCGGCTCTTAGCAGCAAACTTTTGGAGTACTTTGGCTGTTCAAGATTTGGTAAAAACTTATTGGATGAACTAACAAGCAGACCGACAGACGGTATGGACATTAGTCTTCTCATTCTTGGGATATATGATCCTCTCAGACGCCAAAAAGTGAAATATAGTCTGAAATTTGATTTATACCGGGAAAAGATATCTTACGAAAAAAAAGAAAATCAAGATCAATTGTGAAATGCGTCTAGCGATAGAATTTACCTGAAGAACTAAGCCTCCATCAACCAATATTTGAGTTGGTAGCATAATGGCATACTAGTGCCAAATTCCTGTGCATAAGAAGCTGGCTTCATGGCCAGAAAGTTTCTGATTGCTATGCTCAGGCAGAAGTAGCACAGTGCGCTCCTTCTCTCGTATAAGTCCACATAGACAATTTTGACATACGTATCTTTGGCTTCATATGCCCATATTAATACAGTAAAGGCAAATAGTAAGTACTCCAAATAAGAAGTCTGCTCAAAGATCTGAAAACGCAGATACGATCTACTACAGATAGCACTCGATCATCGGAGTCGTTACCAATTAAGATCATCAACGCCCAGTAATGAATGGCAGTCTGGAGAAGATAAAACAAAGGATTGAAACACTAAGAATTCTTATCCTAGTCACTCTTCTGAGAGGGGGTAATATTCTCCCAGTCTTCCATATAGGGGCTAATCTCATCTGGAAGTCCTCAAAAATCCAATATTCAAGCACGAAAGCATTTTAAAAGCACCATGCCTTCTAACTTTTTTGTTTATTTTAATGAGAAGAAAGCAGTTGAGTATAGCTGGTCCAAGCTTTTATGACATCCTGTGTTATGTACTTTATAAAGTTCATAAAGGTTTATTTCTCATCTCGGTATGCATATTATTAAACTAACTCGCATTAACAGAATCAGTTATGCAGGAACCGAATTTCAGTATAGCGCTTAATAGGAAAAACATCCCCAAAAATCTCACTTAGATGTGCCGAGGGTTTTAAAATAGATCATTTGAGAGAAATTATAAATTTTTCCATTTCCTCGATCACTTCATATGATTTACGCACCCCGTATGTAAATCCCGAAAGCATGCGATGTCCAGCATATTTTCCGTATTCAAAACGTTGAAGAACGGTAGCAGCCCAACGGCGATGTGCGGCAACTGCCGTCACAAGGCTACAAAAATTCAGGAGGATCGGACGTCATGTTTCCTGACGTAATATTTCAAGTCTGATTTATTCAGAATGGTACGGTACGGCGAGAGAAGCCTGGTGTGACCAAAGGGAACTGGCCGCGACCCAGGGCGTATCCCGCCCGAACGGATCTCCATGAAATATAGATCGGTCAAGACTAAGTCCGAAGCGGATGAAATTCTGCGATATTGTAAACAATATCTCAGATCAGGTTACGATGACAAGGAGAATGCCATGGGCGGCATATTTCTTTAACGAATGAGGCTACGAAGCACATCTTATATGTAAGGAATCAAGACATTCAAAATTCAAACGGTTATAAAAATATAAAGTGGATTCGTATCTAAGTTCGGTAACGTTATGCTCGAGGCGTAACTAAATAAAGATAATATTTTTAGAACGAAACGAAGATCAGTAAATTTTCATAACTGACGTTGGTATTAAAATGTAAAATGGCAGAAATACGTTGATGTTTTGCAAAACTTAGCCTAAGGGATGTTTTGGGAAACTTGAAATTTTAAACACTATACTATACGATACACACAATTATTTATATTAAATAACTGTAGAAACAGCAAATGTAAAAGTTCACCATAATTGTGGCAGAAGCGTTAGGTTAGCAGCGTTTCTTTAATAGTTTAGTAAACGACATCTTGAATAATAGCGCAGAAATATTCTATGTGGGTCACATATTCGAATCTTTAAATTCCCAGATTAAAATAATTGAGTTCAAACAGAATATTGGATTACATTTGCGTTCTATCGTGAACAATAGATTATCCATGACAGCCACTCTAAATTCGAACCACACAACTTTAAAGGCGTTCAATTTCCTTCTAAATCCTTTCCATGTGAAACCATGCAAGCACCAAAACGCATTTTAATAACTACATATAACCTTGATGTTCGCCTTTCGACAATCCCCTCTTAGACAATCCAATTGGTTTTATGGTCAAGTGCTCCGCTGCAATAGTAATACAATTCACTTTAACAAATTGGATGCCTACACGAGCAGACGAAATTGAATAAAATAGTTCACATAGTATTGGGAAAGCAACCCCGTCGGCTATTTGGAGTACATTATTTGGCGAATACAAAGCGGGTCATCCGGAGTACAACGAACACAAAATGGTAGGGGATGTGGAATTCGATATGAATAGCTGTTCTAAGCGATATGAGGCTTCATGGTATTGATTGTTTTTCTCTTACATAAAGTACATAAAATATAAGTACGTATCTATATTTTCTTGAAGTTATGTCTCCAAGCAAAACTTTTTGGCGTTTAACAACAGCGCCAGATTTCTTGTAAAAAAACAATAAACAGTAGTGGAACAGCAGAATAAACTACAGTGTATATTATGGCCGGAAAACGAGTAAATCTTACCATCTCTACCGAAAGTAATATACAGTCATTCCTGCATTTTAATAAAACCACGACCGGTATTGTTTGGTCTTCAAAAACCTTGTTGGGTCTGGTTGGTGTATTGGGTAGATTAAGACAGAAGGCTTGTCTACTAATATCCACGTATTGCACTTCAGATTTGTAGTTTATTCCATATTTGCCAAGCCTATATCTCCAGTTCTAGAAATGATACGTAATCCTGTTGACACCCACGGGCAGGGCTTGCCCAAGTGAATTATTTGAAAGAAATAAATTTGTCGGTCCAAATGGCTGGACAGTTTCATTTTTATTCAGGAAAAGTATGCTCTCTAGCCAATTGGGTAGACAACGAAATATTAAAAAAAGAATTTATAAACACATCTTCACATGACTTGCAAAAAGTAGTGACCTTTTTTGCCTTATTTTTCGCTTCTTTTCTTCCAAATCTCGCTGCAATTCTTTCGTAACAATACTTGCAGTTACGTCGAAGTAACCTAAAATTATTTGACAATGCCTGAAGTAATTACATCTCTCATTCTGTCCTCCCGGAATCTAAGTAAGAATTTAGTAGAGACATCGGTACATTGGTAGCAAGACTGGCAGCTCCACTAATTGAATTTTCATTTCTTTTGCCTGCATAGATTTGAGTTTTGTATGTATATTCAGTTTGGTCACAAAGCTTGAAGACTTTTATACTGTACTTGTGACTTTTTCCAGGAATATACTTTCTAAAATTGAGCATGCCGCACCATTGATTCATCAATTACTAAGTTTTCCCCTGGAGATTTAATCCGTTGACATTTTTTTTTCGATTAGGTCAACTAGCGGTTCTATTTTGCACAGTCTGTCACCCTCAACTTCTTCTCCAAAGCGCCAAAACCTTATGATTAGCTAGAACCTATTTCTAGTCAATAAACAAGGTTACTTCTGAATAGTTTGGCATCGCTCCAGTATAATTCAATAGAAGGCATCCTAACACAACCCATCCATAGTTGTATACCTAAAAATGTTCTTATTTCAGAGCAAGTTGTATCTTTCCAATCTTTCATGCGACTGCTCCTTTTAATTTGGTTCAACGATAAATACTTGGTAGCATTCGTATTTGTTTCATTTACCATCAACTCTATAACTTTATCTATATGAAAAAATTATAATAATCTATTAGAAGGGCATTCAAAGTATCAAATGCTACATGCGTACTCAACATGCATGTATTCCAATCGTCTGCTAAATCTCTGTTCATAGGTAAAGTAGTGTGTTCGTTTACCAGTTCCTTCTCGTCTTCTATATCGCTATCGTCTTCTGCATCTGAAGTTTATCAGAATTACTCGATTCACTTTGTATATATTCGCTACCACTGTCCGAAAGGGTTCTTCTTCACTACTCATGTAATTTTCCCAATATTCCTCAAGCTCTTTATTGGTCAATCGTTGCTTTGCATTAGGTTCGTCAAAAATCTTTACCCGCGTAATCCTCTTGCTCATTTCTTATCCAGTATGTATCACAATTTCACAAAATCACATACACCTTTTAGGTTAAGATTAAAAACGTGATGAATAAATAAGCAAATATGAAGTGTCTACCGCAGTGGGTAGACAGGTAGGTATCTGTAAACTGCTACCAACACGTGATGATAACTTGCAAGAGAATTAATTTATACACCAAAAAAGGTGGACACGGTAATTGCAGAAGTCTGTTTTAAAACCATGGAAGCTTATTTCAACCTGTAGCGAGTAGATGTCATTCAAAACAAAGTTTTAAAAAACCCTTGCTGTCCACCCAAATGGGTGGACAAAAGCAAAAACTTGAGAACTTGTGTCAACCTATATGGATGGACATGGCGTTATTGGCAAGACCAACAAATCTACCTTGGCAGCAAACGTGTTAAGGCTCTTTTTGCTTTTAGTTTTTTGTCTCAATCGATTTCTGAACTGGCAAACAAGCAAATATCTTCTTAGTAGCTATGGCGTTGATATAGACCAGTGTCAGACGTTTCTATTAGAAGTGATGAAACCTCTCTCGACCCCCATTACGCAGCCATATATCACAATGCTTTGCTTTTTTCCCAGGTTTCTCTAACAGAATTGGCATTTCTCATTATGTACCTTGCCCTTCTTGTTCAAGTAGTACATTGAAACGGTCGTGGTAAGTTTTTAGTCCCAAGAATCTTGTTGAGTCTGGTTGGTGTATTGGGCAGATTAAGGCTTGTGTACTAATGTCCAAGTATTACACTTGTTGGAAACACTATAATGTCAGTTATGGTGTGTTTATAGTTTTTAGGTATAGTTAAGGCTCTTTTTGCTTTTAGCGTTTTTTTTTGTCTCAATCGATTGCTGAACTTGCAAACAAACAAACATCTGCCTGGTAGCTATGACCTTAATATAGACCACTGTCAGACGTTTCTGTTAGAAGTGATAAAACCTCTCTCACACCCCGTCAAGCAGTCATATATGACAATGTTTTGCTTTTTTCCCAGGTTCCTCTAGCAGAATTGGCATTTCTCATTATGTACCTTGTCCTTCTTGTTCAAGTAGTACATTGAAAGGGCCGTGATTGGTAAGTTTTTAGTCCCAAGAATCTTGTTGAGTCTGGTTGGCGTATTGGGCAGATTAAGATAGAAGGGTTGTGTACTAATGTCCAAGTATTACACTTGTTGGAAACACTATAATGTCAGTTATGGTGTGTTTATAGTTTTTAGGTATAGTTAAGGCTCTTTTTGCTTTTAGCGTTTTTTTTTGTCTCAATCGATTTCTGAATTGGCAAACAAGCAAATACCTTCTTGGTAGGTATGGCCTTAATATAGACCAGTCTCAGACATTTCTCTTAGAAGTCATGAAACCTCTCTCGAACTCCATCACGTAACCATATATGACAATATTTTCCCTTTTTTCTCAGGTTCCTCTAGCAAAATTGACATTTCTCATTACGTACCTTGTCGTTCTTGTTGAGGTGGTACATGGAAAAGGTCTTGATCGGTAAGTAAAACCGTGGTGGTGCTAAGATTTCTCCAGATGAGGTATACCAGAAACTTTGTTATAATGGTGGAATGTGTAACAACCTTTCTTTTTTCTTAATTTTGGAGTGCTGATCGAGTGAAAGGTGTAATAGTTATTTTTCTTCCTTGTGAACCAATAAACCGCGACTGCACGCATTTCTCTAGCCAACAGTAGTCTCATTATCTTTACATCCTCAGCATCCTTGTGGTCACTGTAACTATGTCCCTTTCGACCCATTTTGGAGCTTTAAAAGTGAGGATGTGGCAGTCTTCTTGAATGATCATTATTCATAAGTATTTATGGCATTTGATTAGAATTAGAATGTTAGGCAGTTAACACGTCTTTGCACCGTCTCAAAAAACGAAAATGATATATAACGAAAATGATATATACTGTAGGTCCAAGTATTTGATGGCCGAGATCGTGAATTTCACCTACAAATAGGTGCTGAAACGCAATACATGCATATCTACGACCTCACAAAGAGTTTTCGTGTGGTGATAGTAACACTAAGGAGGTGACTTTTGATTTCCTAAAATCTTACAGTCCTTTGTTCGTAGAAAAAAAATGATTTGTGTCTTGAACTATCGAGAGCATATAGACAAGGTTCAACGCTAATCTGCTTCTGTATAGTAAGAGCACCTTACTCCTTGACATGGAATATCTCACTTACTACACCTTATTGGGACCAATCACCACTAATGTAGAGCTATTGTATACATCAATCACATCATACATCAAACCTATTGTAGCTCTTCGGAAATATTCAATTCTTATGGCATTGGGAGTAAGTGCATATGTCTCTTTCTGTCTCTTACATGATTTTGCGTGCAATTTTCAAACAAAACCGTAACCCAATTACTTAATAGTCTTGAGCTTCTATACACCTTCTCCTAATAAAGTCTTTGCCAGGATGGTGCCTAGGCTGTTGATGACCATATTGAGCATTAACAATCTCTGAAATATAGTTTTTTCTTAGCTACCCTCAGAGACAAATGCATCACGTTCGTGTTGTGTTACTTTGCCGATTGTCACAAACGCGAAAGTAACTGTCTTATATTTTCTGTAGATTATACTAAAAAGTAATTATTTTGTTAATTTCTTTTGACATATGTACCTACATATTTTATTAACGTGAATATACATACATACATATATAGAACTGTTTTCTATTCAAATCTAATTTATACCGCTGTGGAGTAGTACAAATGTTATTTAAGCATACAATTTCAGAAGTACCCACCGTTACCAAACAGAAATTCAGTGTGTATCCATATACAATGGACTGAAATGAGTTATGAAGAGGCAACCATCAACATTATTCAGCAGCCGATATAAATACAACTCATAAAACTGATAGTTAGTATTTCGCAATCAACGCTTTTTATTTTGTGGAATTCCAATGTGTGCTTACTAATTAGATTTAAACAGGTAGAATACTAGTAAATAATCTGTTATTTATTGTTTGGAACAATGCTATACCATTAGGACACCTAAATAAACTAGTATCCGAATTGAACAGAATTAAAAGTGAAATAACTCGATTATGAAAACAACATTACGATAGATCAAGAATTAGTGAAGGCGATCCTTCCAGTATTTATAAATAATTTATACAATGTGTGCTGGAGAAAATTTTATGACCACATCGAAATAAAATATATATAGACTATAACCTTCTATCAGGATTCCTATTTACATTCTGCTTTTATGGTTAAATCGATATTCGGTGCATGTCTTACTGAGACAAGTACGTCTACAAAGTCTTGTTTAATAGATTCTCGGGGTTATGGGATGCATCACAAAATTAATGCATACAACTTTTATAGGCGACATTCCCCGGATGATACATCGTCTTGTTGACAGAAAGATTAAATTAAAACCAAATTATTTGAGGAGTTAGCTGGAGACTTTAATCAGGTGAATTGTTCTATAAATAGTAGCGTGCTTAATATAGTAAAAGTTATAGTTTGTTCAAATGTGAAAAATATAATAATAGGTTCCTTATATATTCGTCTTTGTTGTCTGAAAATTAATTTAGAACTTCAATTTCTCCTTTATTTTGTTCGACATTTATCCTTAAGGAACTGTTTTATTTCTGTAGTATTAGTAAATAAAACGTAATAAATATTGAATACCCGCAGTACCTGAGAAAAACTTATAGCTTACATCAAATATGGCGTCTGCGCCGGTATACAAGTTATAATGTATTACATTTTTGTTAGAAATAACATATTTTACAAGATTCATTGGAAAACAACGGAACTATAAGCAGGAAAAGCTTTGGTTGCACGAAAATAGTATTTTTCCTAAATTGCATACTCATGTAGTAAAATGTACTTGTTTTGAAAACTCAAAGAACTGCATCGTTCCACATAACCTTTGATAGCGACAAAAGTTAGTAAAATTGTTACAATTACCACTAGGCACTTTTCACGAATTTTGTGTTTATGCTAGGTGTTATTAGATATATGTATAGATAAATGATATTGAGAAGCATCCACGTTAACTATCATTTCCCAGGAAGGCCATACCGGTTGAAGACTTTCAGCGCTGCTACCAACAGTGCGAACAACATGTCCAGCGGTGTGTAGCTGCCCAAGGAAACTACTTTGAAAGGGTAACATTGATGTTTGAAAAAAAATTAAAGCTTAGGTAAATAAAAAATCAGTTTCGTTACTTTTCTGCCACACGTATGTTTGCAAGACAGAGAAGGAAACTATCCTCATCTGTGCCATTATCTGCTCCGATTTAGTAAAAAGAAAAAACTTTGTGCTTTGATCAATCAATCGTACTCATAAAAATATCTAATAATCTAATGTTACAAGGATTTGTTTGCTTTGTCAAAATTAACCGAATTCAACAAATTTGTGAAGATATCAAAAAGTTACATTATCGAAGCGGCAGCTTGAAGATAAGAAAAGATAACGAAATTTTGGATTTTTTCTTTGAGTTTATCTTGACATGAGGTTCTTCCTATTTCTCTTTATTACTAATGTCTTGTTGGCGAGATGCGCAGTTCTTTAAGCGATTTGGAAGATGCTTCAGTTAAAAAAAGCCAAGGTTCGAATTTTATTAAATTATTCTTCAGACGGTAGCTAAAAAGTAACATGTAAGAACCGGGAACAGCAAAAGTTACACAAGAAAAAACTTACGAATTAGAGTAAGGCACCAGCCATTGATACAATGTAATCAACAATCAAAACCATTAAATTTAAATCCAAATTTGGTTGACCGCTACAATTTAATGGTTTTGATTGTTGATTACATTGTACGAGGCATGTTTTTTAAGTAAGTACCGTTTTGAAATTAAAAAAAGACGTGCAAAGATATATCAATAATTTTATTTTTACATGAAAGCCTGTACCTTAATCTACATTTCAACGTAATTTCCTTCAATATTGTGGCACTTGTCATAACGTTGTACTAGTTTATGAATACCCTCCTCATAGAAGTCTGCCACCTGACTTGTTAACCACTGCATCACAACTGTTTTGACTTCGTCATCGTCTTGAAGACGCTGACCGCCCAGGTGTTCCTTCAAGTGCAGGAACAGATGGTAGTCACTGAGCGCCAGGTCAGGGCTGTACGGAGGATGATCTAGAGTTTCCCATTTAAAAGATGTGATGAGATCTTTGGTCTGATTAGCCACATGCGGACGGGCATTGTCATGCAGCAAAACGATGCCCTTGCTCAACTTGGCTCGTTTCTTGTTCGGGATTGAACGGCGCAGATTTTTCAAGGTCTCAGAATAAGCTGCTGCAGTGATTGTGTCATTACGAGGCAGAAATTCCACAAGCAATACTACTTTGTTGTCCCAAAAAATTGTGCACATTATTTTTCGGGCAGGAATTGTTTGCTTAAACTTCACTTTTCCGGGTGAATCTGAATGCTGCCATTCTATGGAGTGTTGCTTTGATTCTGGTGTGACGTAAGCCACCCATGTTTCATGGCCCGTAACAATTTGGCTTAAGAAATCATCACCGTCTTTGCGGTACCGCTCAAGGAAAGTCAATGCACTGCCTAAACGTTTGGTTTTGTGCACATCCGTCAATATTTTCGCTATCCAACGTGAGCATAATTTTCGGTAATTCAAACGCTTGCTTACAATGCCATACAAAACACTACGCAAAACATTAGGAAAGCCATCACACAAAGAGGACATCGTAAAGCGTCTGTTTTCTCTCACCTGTCCACTTCCTGCACCAAATTTTCATTAACGACCAAAGGACGCCCACTCCGTTGTTCATCATGCACATTTGTGCGGCCATCTTTAAATGCTCTCACCCACTTTCTTACCATTCCATCACTCATAATGTTTTGCCCGTAAACTGCACAAATCTCACGATGAATATCTATCGGTTTTAGGTCTTTAGCACTAAGAAATCTTATAACAGCCCGTACTTCACAGTCGGTGGGACTCATGATTATCGATGGCATCTTAAAGACTCAGTAAACAACGTAAACAAGGTAGAATCAGACTGTAATGGCGTCAGTGCGTAGGCAAGAGATGTAGGTTCCCAGTGCGCATACGCAGAACGCCGACCACAGCGCTGCGGTTGCGGTGTGGAAAAACTGTACTTACTGAAAAAACATGCCTCGTATCAATGGCTGGTGCCTTACTCTAATTCGTAAGTTTTTTCTTGTGTAACTTTTGCTGTTCCCGGTCCTTATATACTACTTTATAGCTACCTTCTGATAAAGAATTTAATAAAATTCGAAAGCTTAAGGACAAGATAAATGAGTCCTATTTCTGTGTGAGAATTCACGACCTTGGCTGCTAACACCGTTAAGTTAGGATCATCTAATTATCGTTTGGTATATTATTATTATTATTCAGGTTTTGTAACAGGTTCAATTTTTATTCCTTATCTGCTCCATTCTAATCTATTTCGTCAACAAATGTTACTATCGATCGTCTCCCTATTACTTACATCATATCATTCGAGAGCTCATAACAGTTTGGTATTCGCTTTCTCAAATTGATAAGAACGGTGTACCATATAATTAGTTTACAAAAATGGTACTAAAAGCAACATTTTAGCATTCTTTAGCTCAAACAAAAAATGTTTGAAATATTCTCCCCATACTTAAAAACATCCTATTGCGAGCTTCTAAAGGAATGAAGTACAAACATATAAACTTCATAAATCGATTTCTCGCAAAGTCTTGGCACAGAAACCATTTCCAGTAATTCTCCTTTCCTAGCTGATGCGGCAGTATACTTCGTAAGAAATGAAACCGAATCTTCCTTCAAAGTCCATACTAACATCTCGGATTTCAGTAGGGTCACCCCCAACAATAATGGTCCATTTGGCAACAAAGCTAATCTTAAAGTATTTAGCGTCAAGATCCCAAGGTGACAATAAGGCCGGTAACGACCGTATTACACAACTGTAGCCCCCTTTATATTTGACAGAGGTCATCCCGTATTATATTATACCCTTGTATACGACCCCATAGATGAAGTCATTATCTAATTTATTGGATTATTTGATATAAATCGTCTTTAAGTTATAGCTCAAGCACCTAGAACTTAATAGCTGTTAAAGACGTGTATCGAGATTAAGTTCGATTACACAACCTCTATAATTTTATTGAGAAAAATTGTGCGGTAATCCAAAACAAATTCATTCATGTTACTGCAATTTAACTCGTTCAGAACGACGTGACTGGTGAAGAAAACTTCCTCTTCACTAGTAAATCGGTGTTTGCATTAAACTTGAAAATTGCCGGGTAGATGGAAAAAGTTTCCGAGCCGAAATAGGAACACGCTCGCCGATCGGGAGCTTCGTTCGCTGTTTGCTTAAAATTTACTGGAATTTCTTCAGCGCTGAAGCAAAATGCTTCGTCGAATGTATCGCGTGAGAATACGTGCATCTAAACGATGTAGATCTGTGTTTGGCGGTTGCACATGGAATCAATCTTAATGTAATACAAAGAACGTCAGTCTGCAGAACTGCACGTTGGAAATACCATTATTTGCACTAGGAATAATGGTAGACATTGATGGATTTCTTAGAATGACAAAAACGCTCTGCTACTTTGTAACAATTACATCATGTATGTATGTGCAATCTTTGACAAAGGAATGCTGTGGAAATCTATGAAATTTTATTCAATCTTCGCTGAATACTTTGGAATGAAATACAGTACAATTTTGTCGCTTATATTGCACTGTAGTAGTTTTAAGATGATGGTACTTTTTCAGATTTGGTTGATAGTAGGTAGCAGATGGTGTTTCACGTTTTGAATTCTATTGAAAATTGGTTTAAATGCGATGATCTAAACTAAATTTTAATTGTACTGCTAACTCTGTTGAACTGACTGTCATGGGGACCGCACATAACAGATTTGTGCAAAAAGCTGGGATCCTTCCAGTACGCCTTAAGAACCCTAAGTCAAAGTGTGAATCGAGAATCGATGCTTATGTTTTACCGCGCATGTATCGAGTCACGTATAAGATTCGGGCTGATTGCGTGGGGTGGCTCGAGCCATGTGGGCCGATTATTCATACAGCAAAAAAGAATTATGCGCATAATGTTTGGGTTACGGGGCAGAGACTCATGTAAGCAGCACTTTATTAAGAATAAAATTTCATCACTGCCCTCACTTTATTTGTATGAATATGCTGTGTACACAAAGAGTAACTACTCTGATTTTCTGACAAACAGTCACTACAATACAGCTTATCCTACCAGAGGACTGGATGATTTAAGCATACCCGTACATAGGACGCAGTTGTATAAGCATTCTCCAAGATATAGTGTATAAGAATTTTTAATTCTCTTCCAGCGGATATAAGAAATATACCGCACCTTAGGAATTTTAAAGAAGCCGTTAGAGACTACTTACTGCGGGAATGCTTTTACAACATACATGATTTTTATACATAGGACATGTTATGGGTTGCGATAATTAATGTATGTATGTATATTTTGACGATGTAGATACTAGCAATTGCTGGTCTATTACAAATAAATTATTATTATTATTATTATTATTATTATTATTATTATTATTATTATTAGTATTATTATTATTATTATTATTATTATTATTATTATTATTATTAAAACTCGTCTGGTACGTCACCATCTTGCTTAGTCAGATGTTTCTTACGAGTGACTTTGTATCTATCATAGCTTAGTGCTTTAATTTCACAAGCAATATGATTACAGATTTTGATACAATGAAAAATTGTCGTTTTCTGTAACTTAGATAAATGTGGAAGTAAACAATTTTTAGCCACAATTCTAGTTTCATGTCTGTGTGATTTCATTTTTTTTTAATCGTGGTAGTGTTATTTAGCAAAGAGTGCACTCTTTAAAAGATACATATATTATCGTAGACCCACACTTTGAGGGCTTCAACAATAACCTGAGCCACGTTGGTGAATCTACGGATATTTTTTTAATGAATTAAATTCTCTGGTTTCTAAAATTTGGGTCCGGTGAGCTCTTATCTCAGGGGTGTTCATGAGATATACTGTATAATGACTAATCTTAAATAAATTAACTAACATCAACTTCACTCCTCTCAATAATAAACAAATTTTTATTACACACAAATATTTATTATACGGAAAACATGTAAATAAAATAACATACAAAAAACAATTACTTTGTTCAATTAACATATAAAGAAAAAATGTACTAATCTAAAATCAATATTTATTAAAAACTTATTATGGCGCCCTCTATTGATATCTGAATAAACCTTAACCTTAATAACAGAAATCTACTTGATCGGCCTTCTATTGGTTTACTTAAAATTAACTTCAAGGTCAACTTAAAAAAAATTATGGCTTGGCGTCTGTTTTCGAATTAATTGAAATAATTCATCAAAATAGTACTATTTCTACGTACGTTATAGTTAATATAGGTCAAATTGATTTTATAGGCATTAATTTAGTGAAATAAACAACGAATTCATTAAAATGCAACAATAAAAAAAAATGGATCGGAAATTTTAACCTTACTCCTAGGATTGAGTTTTATCTGGGATTACGGCCTCGGCAAGCCCTTGGCGTCGGTTTTCGCAGAAGACAATTACACAACCCGTTAACTCGTCGACGATCCAAAACATACTCTCTTAGTTATTCAAATTTTTCTGAAAAATTTATATCTAATCGATCGATGATTTCTATTGGTGAAAATAGAAAACAATTTTGATATTGACAACTTGAAGACATGAAAAAAAATCAATTTGCCTTAATTTAATAATTTCTTGTGGTTAGTTTTCACTAATATAACCTTTTTACCTGTTAACATATTTGATTTCAGATATTTCTTTTTAACCTAATATTTTCCATTAATTCCAAAATTGGTTTTTTACAAAATGTTCTTAATGACATTTTGTGGTGAGTTCTTGGTTACTAAATTTTACATAGATAATTAGATTTATATTTCGCTTTAAAATTAATTAATGAAAGAATTTCAATGCTCTCCAACTTGGTTTAACCTGTCTGATACTCGGTCTCTTGCTACAATCTAACCTGTCACATTGCACCTCATAGGTCTCCCCTAAGTCTTCCAGCCGGTCTAAAGATTTAGTTTTTGATTAACCCCTTGTACAAGTATTTTAAAGAAAATAATATAGAACTGAAATTGTCTCTATACAATATACTAGGAAGCGTAAGTATTCTTTATCGATAAAAACATTTTTGCAAGAATGTCTTGGGTATATATTGAATAGTGTTCTCACACAAGCCTTTTGTAGAATGAAGACTCTTTCCATGCCAACCTATGTTCCCCAGAGTACGCACTAAGACCCAACTTGGCAATCAGGTCAGTAATGTGAGGTTTCCAGGTTAGTTGTGAGTCAAGGTTCATCCCCAAGAACGACGTCTCCGATACGAGAGGTAAGGATTTTCGTTTTGTTGTTCACGTCATGACTATCCTCAGTAGTTAACATCATTACTTTGGTTTTTTCTATATTCAATTCTAAATTTCGTTCAGCAAGCCACACGTCCAGTTTTTTTTTCAAGTTCGAACGCAATCTAAGCAGTACTGCCGTAGTGTCCTGTTCGCACACCACTGTTGAGGTACCGTCAACATATAGTTAAGTCATGCATAATATCTGGAATCTCGTTAACATATAAAATGAACAACAGAGGCCCCAGGACAGATGCTTGGGGTACACTCAGACGAACTTCTTCCCAACCAGATTTAGGTTCTTTGCCATATTCATCGTACAACATTACGCACTGATTACTTTTGGAGATGTATGACTCAATCGATTTTAGTGGAGTCCCTCGAAAACCTATCCTTTCCATTGTATTCAGTAGGATTTTATGTTCAACATTATCAAAAGCTATCGACAAATGAATAAAAATCGATGCTACTACCTTTTTTCTGTTTATTCCATCTGTTATTGCTTCTAACAGCTGCAAAGCTGCTCTGATTGTCGATCGTCCATTTATGTAACCATTCTGTTTGTTGTTTAATATGTTATATTTACTGTCAAAGCTGAAGATCCTGTTACATACTAGTCTTTCCAGGATTTTCGAGATATTCGAAATCAATGCAATAGTCTATAATTTTTAAGTCCGTCTTTTTCCCACTCTTCTATAATATATTGGTTTTATTTTTGTATATTTCAGTTTGTCCAGAAATACGCCTGTCTGACTTGTTTATTATGTGGCTTAGAGGAGCAGCCAGTATTGCTGAGCATTCTCTTTCAAAAGAGGGACCGGAACCCGAATATGACAGTTGGTGGACATCTTTATGAAATATATCTAGATATATCCAAATTGTTACCATTATCAAAAAATAAATATGGATTACGAGTTCTTACTCACAAAAATATTTATATGTTTTGACTTTCAAATATTATCTTCACAGGAAGATGAAGACATGTAAATACAAAAAATATTTAGTAAAAATTTATATATGTATATATAATGAGGGTTTCCGGGTGTTGACCGTGTCATGGTTAGTAAAATATATACAGTACAAAATAAAAAATAAAATGCACAAGATATACAATAAACTCGACGTTTCGCCACTAATGTAAGTGGCTTCTTCAGGAGCAAAAGGGGTTATCTGGGTGGGTACCAGAAGGTCACGGTAACTCGACGTGTCAACCACGCTAGAGGCGAAAACCTTCTGGTAGGGTGGTGGCGCCCCTTACCTACCAGAAGGTTTTCGCCTGTGCATTTTATTTTTTATTTTGTACTGTATAAATTTTACTAACCATGACACGATCAACACCCGGAAACCCTCATTATAGAGACTCGGGCCGTGGAAGCCTTCGATATCATTATATATGTATATATTAATTTAGCCCACTCACAACTATTAATGATGTCGAGACAGATTTTGATTATTCGAAGTATAGAATACACGTTTATTGAGTATGCAGATATGCATCTGATGTATGGTCTTGGATCTTGCAATGCTTTAGAAGCCAGAAAGTTATATTACGAAACATTTCCGAATTGTGCTCTACCAAACCAGAAGGCATTTCAACGTGTGGCCCAACGTTTAAGTGAGAATGGTGGTCGATTCCAATTAATAAGGTAATACATATTATTGTCTATCTTCATAATTTTAGGAAAGTTTGGGAAAACTAGTACTGATGCATGGCGTGACAAGAACCCTACGTAAGCTGCGATTAGATAAACATATTTTAAATTCTGTAGCTGACAATCCATCAAAGAGCACTCGACAAGTAATAGCACAGCTTAATACATCGAAAACAATAGTACCTGCAGTTCTTCATGAAGAGCTGTGATATCCATATTATTTGCAAAAAATACCTAAACTGCTCCTGAAAATTTTCCTCGTAGAATGCTGTTTCCAAACTGGCTATTGGATAATCAACGAAATAATCCTAACTGTATATACATCATTCATTTCACGGATGAGGCCAGTTTTGCCAAAGGTAGTATCACCAATTTACACAATACACATGTATGGGCTGATGAAAATCCTCATGCCACTATTCGTTCCCATTATCAACATCAGTTCCAATCACCATTCGTGAATCATTCGTTTTGCCAGAACGATTGAATGGTCAACTTTATTAGGAGTTCCTACAACGCTTTTCGAGATTTAATAAAGCACTTACCACCTAAAACTCCCCAAAACATGTACTTCATGCACTATGGTGCAGCACCAGATAGAGGAGGACCAATTGGTTGTCTTTCTCTATCTCTTGACTTAACGGCGTTGGATTGAACCCGTAGGGACACCTCAAAAAATGGTGTATTCCACCGTGATCGACAATAGGGAGGAACTTCTATAGAGTTGGATTATTGTTGCGCGTACAACGGTCCTTAATTTGTCGTGCACGCGAGTGTATCAGCTCACGAAGCCCATGTTGAATCCTCTTATGAAGTTTTTCAAGGAGTTTTTTTAACAAGGGGTTGTCCGACACGAATTTTAATGAATAATGTTATAGAGTAACCTTCCCTCAGTACCCAGATACGAGCTTTTATCCTAACGCGCCCTAATTTCTAAGAAGTCAACGTTCTATATCCCGCTAAATTCATTCCTTTATATCGATAATGCTTCTCAGAAAGCAAGTCTTTGTAGCCTAGTGCATTTCTTTTTTTCTATCTTATTGTGCACAATATTATCAATTACATTTCATACAAATTATTCATAAATGATATATTTCGTTGTGGTAATTTTATTATTGAATAAATTGGAAGCAACTCTGCACTATGACGTGTATTTTGAAGTTCGAATATTCAAGCGTACTTGCTTATTCTGCGGTTCATTTTTTACTTGCAATTCGTTCCTTGCCTAGTGTCCATTTTTTATCTGCAGTTCAAATAAATAAATAAAAATAAAAAATGAATAAATTTCAAATACTTGTCATAATACAGATTTGCTTTCAATTTATTTAATAATTTTAATATTTATAATACTAGAATTATAAATAATTTTAGGTTACCGTTAAATAGAAAGTCTTCCTCTCAGAATAGCTTGCTTTATAAGGGATTGAAATTGTACAACTAATTACCAGATAGAGCTAAACAGGCGGGTAATAATATTGGTAAATTTAAGAAGTTTTGTAGTGTTTATGTTAAGAGTTTATATAATATTTAATGTAGAATGTATGTAATCTTTGTAATCAAACCATCTTAACGATGAATAAAGTTATTTATTATTATTATAATAAAATTACGGGCGAAAAATATCATTTATAAATAATTTACATGAAATATAACTATTAATACCGTGTACAATAAGATTAAAAAAGTTTACTAGGACGAACGAGTCGTTATCCACTGGGCTACGAAGTCTTGCTTGTTGAGAAACTAGCATTATTGATATAAAGGAATGAACGCGTTAAACAACGTTGATTTTCTCAGAAACTAGAGCGCGCTAGGATAAAAGCTCGTACCTGGGTACTACAGGAAGGTTCCTCTATAATATAGTTGAGATTCATTAAAATCCGTGTTGGATAAGCTTGGTGTTCCTCTTGTAAGTAGCTAATGATAAATTCTTATGATTTCAGATTTTTTTCTTACGTACTTATATGTATGTATGCACAACCCCAAATAGACTACTATATGGAAGATATTGTGTTAAATTCCTAAAATATACAAGGAATAAATAGTTTGACGTACTTTAAAGGAATTGGGATAGACTTCATTTCTCAAATTTTGTTTAAGGATGTTATGATTTACAGTATTCAATCAAGTAATTTAGTTTTTTAGTTTATATTGTTTTATTTTAAAATAATAACATTAAAATACCCTCGTTAAATTAAGTATAGCTATTAAAATAATAAAGCGAATATCAATAAGATAGTTCAAAGGATTTGTGAGGAAAGTTTGACAAAGCTTCGCGCTTAAAGCGGTACTTTTCCCCCATTGGAAGGTTAAATGCTGACACACTAAATAAAATTAAAAAAATTTAATTAAACAATGAACTTTCCGGAATCTTGGCAATAAAACTTCCGTTTAAGATAAACGAACTCTGATTAAAGTGAAATTAATTAATCTTTTAAATGAATCCTTTTAAAATTGAGTACGCGGGGAAATCTTCACTCACTATCGTTTCCCTTTAACTTCAACCAGCGCTTAAAAGCAAGATTTTAAATTGATTTTGAGGATTTTCTATTTGTGTGAAGAACCCAGATTTAAATGCAAATACGCGAACATTTTAATGTAGAAAATTCCTATTTTTAAATAATATTTCAATCTAATCTGTTTATGTGTGTTATTAATTTTAGAAAAGTGTTTGAGGTAATGATTTATGAATATGTAATATCGATAGAAATTTCTACTAAATGTCACACCCAAATCGTAAAAACAAAACAATTACACCAAGTAATAGAATAATATTATATAACACAAAAAACGAGTTAAAGCAATTTCGCAATTTTTCTTTTGTAATGTCTTATCTATACTGCCAACTCAAATGGATAATTTTATTATGTCTAATGGTAATCTCGTGTTTTCTTTTCCGATCTTCTTTTGGGAAAACTTTATCGATCCTAGTTAAGCACCTGCTCAAATTATCAAACACATTTAACACCGATAAGTCCCGTTAAAGTAAAATGGAACTTCGGTAAAACGGTATCTACAGATTACAACTACAGCATCGAACAGATATCTAACTTTCAAGTTCGTAACGGTTTCCACCTCCATTGCATTTCTCTTTCGATCCGAGTATCTATTATACGGACATTCTTTCTGTTCTCATTTTAATTAATTTAGCTGAATCGCAGAACGCCGGTAGCACCGATTTAATGAAATGAAACAGCACGACACAATAAAAACCAAAGGAAAGCGAAGAAAAAAGGTTAAAATGGACTAAATAAAAGGCAACAATGTAGCGGCGTTACTTTCAGAACTGTAAAAATAATCGCTGCATGAGACCTTTTGAAATTGGAAAACGCAAAGATCTATTGTGTCAAAGAATAAATGGAAAAGAGTTTAATTTAATTTCTCTTTAATATTTTATAATTGTTATGGCGTATTTTCTTGTAGAAACGGAAAGATTAATACAATATAGTTACCGCCAGTGGAAACAGATTTCCAAGTAGTGAATCAACCAATTCCGTTTATTGCCGACATAAAAGTAAGTTCTAATGTAATAAAGCTTGCGCATAAAATGAATTAGTTTCTTTTTTATGAAAAATATGACTACTGGGTGCGATTAGAAACTACAAAAAAAATTTCAGAAATTCATGCATAGACAGATTTAAAATTTCATATAAATACTTCACAAATATTCACTGGATCTCTTGGTGCCGAAGTAGAACTCTAGATCACTATCACCCACAGGACACCAAACACTTGAATAAATGCCAACGCGTTTCGACAGCAATGCTGTCATTATCAAGGCGATAACAAACCAGTTTTATTATCGCCTTGATAATGACAGCATTGCTGTCGAAACGCGTTGGCATTTATCCAAGTGTTTCGTGTCCTGTGGGTGATAGTGATCTAGAGTTATATAAATACTTATTTATTATTGGTTATCTATTGATTTAGAGAAATCACCTCAAATACTTTGGCATCAAAATATAGAATCATTAAGTCCTCATCATCAAGCTAAAAAAATTATAGAATGATTGCTGTTGATAGGTTCAGTTTTGCTAGAGAATTTGCTAGAGAAGCTGAGAACAAAAGATTCCAGCAGTTGTTAGGTAATGTTAGATTGCTTCATAGAACTCATCAATTTGTCCTTATTTTTGGCTTTTAATAGTGATAAGTTCGCATAATTTCTAAAACAGAGCTATGTAGAATTATCGTTCTTTATTGCAACAGAGACTAACTCATTTTTTACTCCTAAGATAGAGATCTTGTTTACTACTGAAGAGAGGCTACCATTTAAATTTGGCAAAGTTTCTAAATTTCGTAGATTGTCGTACTGAAGAAACAATTGACCTATGATAAATGGCATTGAAGGAAATTCAGTGTAGTTATCTCCAGAACTTTTAAAAGCAGGTGCTAAGTGTCAGTTAGTGAAAGCATTCTGGAGCCGATTTCAAAGTATGTACATACTTTCATATTTTGAAGATTTTTGACAACTACTATAAAAAGTAATCTAGAGATCTCCTTTATTTTATATTTAGCAATTTGGAAACTTCTGACTAAAATAATTCTTCACAGTTATCGCAGTGAGTCATTGCTTCGTCTTGGGCCCACTACACAAGCTGTAATAGATGTCAAGGATTTTTTCTTAATCAGTACCCACGACTACCAGTCGGTGTGTGGTGTTTAAGTTTTTATTGGAACACTTGACTTGGTCCATTCCATTTTATCGGTTTTCTGTGATTTTAACTTCATTCCAGATCTCCGTTTTTTGCATACAGTAAAACCTGTGTTAATGGCCACCTGTATATATCGGCCACCTGTAATAACGGCCAGCTTTAACATTGCAAAAATCTACAATACGAGTATTTCCATATAGACAAAACCTTGCAATAACGGCCGCTATTACAAAGCGGCCACGGCCAGACGATCCCAATATTTTATGGCATAAAAGCAATAAAATTTACGTCCCAATAACGGTCGCCGTCCGTATCGAAAATTTTAAAACTCACGTATTTGTTGTTCAGTCTAAAGAAGGTGACAGAATTTACTTGTAAGGGTTTATGGTTAGTTATAATGAAACGCGATAGAATTATTTTACAACAGCAGCTGATTGTAGCAGTTTCCGAAAACGCCTGTTCATTCGATCAGTTTAAGTTAATCGTTATGTTCGTGAAGTGTTTGAATATGTCACTAAAAAGAAAACGTTCGTCACTGAAAGACAAAATTGATATTATCGAGGAGAGTGATAAGTATAATTTAAGTTCGCGGAAGTTAGCCGAAAAATTCGGATTTGGAAAAACCAAATTAACGATATCCTAAAAACAAAAGTGATACTAAAAGGATGAAAGAATAAGCTATTAATTTGAATCAGAAACGGAAATTCCCTAAAATGGGTGGAGTAGCAGTGGATCAAGTTGTGTATAAGTGGTTCTGCATGTCTAGAAATAAAAATATTCCTATATCTGGATCATTGATTAAATAAAAGGCGCTAGAGACAGCAAGAACTTTAAACATTGAGAATTTTGCTGCTTCAAATGATTGGTTGGAATGTTTCTGTCGAAGGCACAATATCACTTTTAAATCAATTTGTGGTGAGTCCGCTGATGTAAATTTGGAAGATGTAGAAGCATGGAAATCTAAATTACCATAAATTTTAAAGTATTATTCTCCGAAGGTTATATTTAATGTTGACGAAACAGGTCTATATTGTCGCGCCATGCCAAATAAAACTTTTGCATTAAAATAAATAAATGCAATGGCAAAAAATTTGCAAAAATAACGGTTAACTATTTTATTCTGCGTAAATATGGAAAGCGACAAAGAAAAGGGAAATCATATCGACAAATTACCTTTAGAGTGGGTGCATAACAAAAAGGCTTGGATGACATCAGATCTTATGACGAAATGGCTGTATCAGTTTGAGATGAAAATGAAAAAACGAAATCGAAAGGTGCTTTAATTTCTGGATAATGTAACTTCACATTCTAAAGTTTCGCTAGAAAACGTCAAATTTATTGTTTTGCCTCCAAACACTACGTCGTGTTGTCAGCAGTTAGATCAAGGCATAATTCACAATTTTAGGATGATATACCGCAGTTTTTTGATCAAAAGACTATTAACGTTCGTTGAGAGTGATTGTGACTATGAAGATTCGGAAAAGAGCATAAATCTAACAAGTGCGCTAATATGGATTGCTGCCGCATGGAAACAGGTTTCTCGATCTACCATTACAAACTGTTTTTCCAAAGCTGGATTCGCAGAAGTAGTTCAATCTCATGAAGATTTTTGCGAGGAGAACGAAATACCCGTTGCTAAGCTATTTCCAAAAGTCGGCAGTGCAATGGCAAGTTTACACGATTTTGCTTCCATTGACAATGATGAACCTACAGAGAATCATGCTTTTAGTATAGCAGAAATAGTTGAAGAACTTATGCAATAATGATGATGATTCCGATAACAATGAGGTAGAAGAGTTTGAAGATCCAAAATCAACTTTGTCAAATATGGGAGAAGTGTGCGAAAAATTAAGAGAAATATGGTGTATAAAAATGGTGACATGGTATCGACATTTCATTTCATATGCATATTCATTTTCATTTTACACAAATGTGAACGTGAAATTTATAAACTAAAAGATTTAAAACAAACAAAAATCGAATCATTTTTTGTCAAAAAATAAAAGCAATCTATTAAACGCATACTTACACATATATTACCAATGAACGCAAAACAAAATGTATACACATTTAGTTCACTTATACATATATGTGTCTCTGTATTCTCTATTTTAAGTTTAAATAAAATCATTTAAAATAATGTCCAATTGAATTTTATTTCTAAAAAAAAAA
>SMLS01068841.1:0-10053 GCA_004785975.1 Popillia japonica
GTAATTTGTCGATATGATTTCCCTTAAAACACCGAGGATTTGTACTTTTTCCAATAACTAAAGGGTTTTCTTTGTCGCCGCAAAAGTTTTATTTGGCATGGCGCGATAATACAGACCTGTTTCATCAACATTAAATATATCCTTCGGGGAATAATACTTTAAAATTTATGGTAATTTATATTTCCATGCTTCTACATCTTCCAAATTTACATCAGCGGACTCACCACAAATTGATTTAAAAGTGATATTGTGCCTTCGACAGAAACATTCTACCAACCATTTGAAGCAGCAAAATTCTCAATGTTTAAATTTCTTGCTATCTCTAGCGCCTTTTGTTTAATCAATGATCCAGATATGGGAATGTTTTTATTTCTAGCCATGCAGAACCACTTATACACAACTTGATCCACTGCTACTCCACCCGTTTTAGAAAATTTCCGTTTCTGATTCAAATTAATAGCTGCTTCATACATCCTTTTAATATCGCTTTTGCTTTTTACGATATCGTTAATTTGAGGTTGTGATTTTTTCGGCTAACTTCCGCGAACTTAAATTATACTTGTCACTCTCCTCGATAAAATCAATTTTGTCTTTCAGTGACGAACGTTTTCTTTTTAGCGACATATTCAAACACTTCATGAACACAACGATAAACTTAAACTGATCGAATGAACAGGCGTTTTCAGAAACTTCTAAGCTTCTTCTTCAGCTGCTGTTGTAAAATAATTCTATCGTGTTTCATTATAACTAACAATAACCCTTACAAGTAAATGCTGTCACCTTCTTTAGACTGAACAACAAATACGTGAATTTTAAAATTTACGATACGGACGACGTCCGTTATTGGGAGGTAAATTATATTGCTTTTATGCCATAAAATATTGGGATCGTCTGGCCGTGGCCGGTTTGTAAAGGCGGCCGTTATTGCAAGGTTTGTATATATGGAAATACTCGTATTGTAGATTGTTGCAATGTTAAAGCTGACCGTTATCACAGGTGGCCGATATATACAGGTGTCCGTTAACACAGGTTTTACTGTATGTATAAGATTATGCTTCATGAAGGAACATCGTCATAGTGATATGTAAAAAATTTTGGGATTTTTACAGAAGCAATTATATCTAAATCAAGCAAAGCTGGTAATAATGCAAATAACCTTATTTCCATCAAGTAAATAAAATGTAATCAATAGTTCCAAACGTATGTATGTAAAAAAAAAATTAAATTTATTATATCGTTGTTTAAAAATCGAAAATAAACTCATAATCACATCATATACAGGGTTATAGGGGGTATAGTTGGTTGTGCTCTCTCCAATTAAAATATTTTTAGATTCCTAGCGTTTCCGGTTACACCGGAAGTCGCCATCTACATTGCTATTTTTAATGGAACACCCTATATATTTTTACATATTTGGATTTGCCTATTATTAAGCTTTACAAATATCTTTAATGTTTGCAATTTGATTTGGGCGTTTTGTAGTTATTCGATTTTTTCTAAAAAAAATTGCTATAGTAGACGTTTATTAAAAAAATCAGAGAGCACTTGATATTTCGAATATCAATTTAGGATTCATAATATGCAGAAACAATATGTTGGAGTATGTTTTGGAACTGAGAACGGATGTCTAACCTATATGGTTACTTTACTATGGCACGTTAACTTTGACAAATTTTGAAGAACCATAACTTAATTTTTTCAAATGGTACCCCCCAAATTTTATTAGTTAGCCATCTTCAGCGTCTAATTTTACACCTTTTATATCCAACATGTCCTATATCTCAAATTGATAGTTTAGGAGATAATTAGCTTCTTTTAAAAAATGCACACGTTACACATAACTCATCGATACTTATTTAGTGTGCCATGACAAATAAACGTTCTCAAAGACTTATTGTCAAAGTCTAATGCCAAAGTTACACTTCGCCGTTACTTACAGTTACAATGGATAACGATAACGAAAACAACATTTATACAAATCAAGAAATACTTAATTTATTTTTTATATCGGGAAAGTGCGACAAAGTTCTTAGTAGAACCTCGGATGACAAAGGTAAATTTAGAAGAATAGAAGCAAATGTTGTGCGTTTTGGTCAAATAGCTCACCCTTTAAACCGACAAAAAGTGTAGTTGATGATGAGGATGAAGAATTGAATACCTTAACTTATTTCGAGGCCAATTCCAGCGCCTCAATTCGACCTGCCGAAGAAGATCTGCAAATCAGTAAGTCTTCAGTACATAGAATTTTGAAAAAGCATCACTTCCACGACTACAAGTTTTCATTAGTGCAAGACCTTCGTCCTTAAGACCCCAACGACAGAGTTAACTTGTGTGAATTTCTTGATTTGTGTAAACATTGTTTTCGTTATTGTTCTATATTTCAACTCTATAGCAATAATGTAAAGGCACTTAACGGATAATTATTAAATTACTACCATCAAACGACGAAGCATAAGTTTGACGTTAGATTTTAGGAATAAATCTTTGAGAACGCTAATTTTACATGGCACACAAGATAAGCATCGATGTGTTGTGTGCATTCTTCAAAAACCCTAATTATCTCCTAAACTATGAATTTCAGGTATAGGACATGTGGAATATAAAAGATGTATAACTAGATGCTGTAGACGACTAAGTAATAAAAAATGGGGGGTGCCATTTGAAAAAAATAATTTATGGTTCTTGAAATTTTCGGGAAGTTAACGTGCCATAGTAAGGTAACCACACAATTTAGACAGCCATTCTCGGTGCTAAGACATACTCCAACATGTTGTTTAAGGATACTATGAATCCTAAGTCGATGTTCGAAAAATCGAGTGTTCTCTGATTTTTTGAATAAATGTCTGCTACAGCAATTTTTTTTTAGAAAACATCGAATAACTACAAAACGCCCATATCAAATTACAAAAATTAAAGATATTTGTAAAGCTTAATAATAGGCAAATCCAAATATGTAAAAATATATAGGGTGTTCCATTAAAAATAGCAATGTAGATGGCGACTTCCGGTGTAACCGGAAACGCTAGGAATCTAAAAATATTTTAATTGGAGAGAGCACAACCAACTATATATACTTCTAAATTTTCAAATTAATATTTTCGTGAGAACCCCGTAAACTTCTAATGAACGGTCTCGCCCCTGTATAACATCTCAAAATATTATGACAAAGTAACTAGTATAAGTTAATAATTTTGCGATTGTACTTCTGAAGTGAGGTTGCATAGGCTTTCACGGCCGGTATAAATATCACTAGTTTCTAATATTTTTTCATAGCAACAAGATCCATACACAACAGTTATAATACAGTTCAAATCAAAATACTTAACCTGCAAATACACAGGATAATTGAACTAGGTATGTATGTATATGTGAAAACAATTCAACGGTTACTAAATACATATCATTTATTACGAAAATCTAGAGAAACATATTCTCTTGCGAATAAAACGAGATAAATAAATCTATACATTGGCTTCTAAGGTGTGTCTGTGTTTATAATTGTTAATGAACGAAATCTGTAGATTTATGTATGTGTGTTTCAAGGCGTTAAGGTTCCATATAAATAATATACCTTTATGCAATATTCACTACTGATGATGATGTTCGTATACTATACATATTCTGCACTCAGGTACTTCATTGTTATATAATACGTAATATCTCCACTAGTTGTATTGAAATAAATTAGCAAATGATTGGATTAAACCGCCTACTCACGAAAGGTAAATACCTCGCGTTATATTCGACGTTCGTGTTAAATACCTCAAAATGAATATTGCATGTTTAAGCGTTGGAAATGCTTACAAAACCCTGGCCTTGCATGTCTTAATGCAGTGAAATATTTACAAACATTCACAGTCGGTTCTACAATTGAATTGGTCGTTACAGAAACGCAGATACATATTTGATCATTACTCGATATATGATAAACGCAATTCTCGTCGCGTTTGTAATACACTAGTTTATGCGAATCTTTCTTCATATACTTGAATTTATAAGATTTTCGTTTTATTTTGTTAGCACTTCATTATCTTTGATTTGTTAGGGTAGTTTAAATGTATTGACGTATTGGAATAGAACTTACTTTTTTTTTCATAGCGTCGTAAGTATTGACAGATCGTAAATTGAGCAGTTGTGTGATATTTCTAAAAATACTTTGAAACAGTTGAAATGCAACTAACAAAATAAAAAGTAAAAATATCAGGATTTCCCTGGGGTTTTCTGATGGCAGAAAGTTTCAAAAGCTACGTGTATTAGATTTACTTGACTAAACGACTAAAGAAATGTAACTTTACGCTTAGAGAAAAAATTAATGTAAACAAACAGTTAGTTAAATTATGTTGTAGAGTTTTATTACTGTATGATTTATATGTTTAAGCTATTTAGTCAATAATAAATACATAGTTCTGTCACGAAATTCGCGTTCACATATGTAGTAAAGTTTCTACACTATATACATATGTATCATTGCTGTAGATCCTTCATTTATATAGATAATTCACCATCAGTAACTAAATTAGTGCATGGAAGCTCGATATATCCGACATTATAAAAGTATATTATGGAAAAGAAGTGGAAGTATTCATTTTCTACGAATCGAGATTGTCCGATTCAGTTTAACCTCTTACTATGTGTGACTCACCTTAAGATTCCCTTTGTTAGTCTATTTCCTTGATATTGTAGGATATACAGTGTGTCCAAAAAAGTTTTATACAAATGGAGAAAAAGTTTATCTTACATTTCACAAAAAAATATTCCTGATAAAAAACTCTGCATGACTGATCAATAATTAAGTACAATTTTTTTAAAACATTGGCTAAAATACAGAGAAAATTTAAATCATTATTTGGAGTGAGCGTAAAATATGTACATTCAAACTGCAGTGGAGTTAGACTTTCCACGACCGATATCATCACGTCAGTGTCAATATCTTCATTTCGAATCCATGCTTGCAAATCATGATTTTGATTAACCCATGTATTCCAACCAGAGTTTTAAAAATTTTGTACCTAATTATAGATCTACAAGTCATGCAGACCTTTTTGTCGAGAATATATTTTTTTGTAAAATGACAGATGAACTTTCGGCATTTGTATAAACTTTTTGGGACACACTGTATATCCTACAATATCAAGGAAATGAACTAACAAAAGTGAACCTTAAGGTAAGTCACACACAGTAGAGCGCTCGGAAACGCCTATACAGGGTGTTTGGTAATGAAACGGTGATACTTTACAGCGTGTTAGTAGAGATCGTTTGCAATAGATGTAGCCCATTCTATTTGCCTTATCCAAAAGTCACCCGTTTTCGAGATATTGTGTTTTTTTTTTGTTTTTGTCGAAGTTCACTACTTACTCTTACTCAAACTTAAAATTTACGAAAATAATTAAACTCTTCCTCAATTTTTCAGTTTGCATAATTAGAGGACATCTCAGCACACATTATGGATGAAAGTTACGTTAAATACTTGGACAAATTAAACGAAAAAAAATTAAAACTTCCCTTTTTGATGAAACTGTAGACACAATCGCTACCTTTGTGACTATGTATTTCTAAATTTCCATAATACAAATTATTTCAAAAACCTCTTTGTTAAAATAGCTTTTTAATGACGTAATATCACTTACCATTTATCTTACCTACTCATTAATAATTGGATATAGTAAATTGACGAAGAACGCCATAAATAAAAACCACAAATTTAATTCCTTTATTAGTAAATAAAATAAAATAATTATAAACTGCCTTCAAAGGTACCTCCTGCATTTCTGATGCAAGCACAAGCACGTTTTCGAACCTGTGTATATGTAACTCTTTGAGTTACATTATTTCGCGCGTACCGATTGTGTCTACAGTTTCATCAAAAGGGGAAGTTTTATGTTTTTTTCGTTTAATTTGCCCAAATATTTAACGTAACTTTCATTCATAATGTGTGCTGAGATGTCTTTTAACCATACAAACTGAAGGTTGTTGTGCCATTTAGATTAGGTGATACCTGAAATTCATATATAGTCGCTCGATATTCTTATATCGGCCTTTGTGTGTGCGTTTTATGTTAAATTGTATCTCATTACCTGGTTTGTATAACTCCATAATATTCATTTGGTTTATATTGTTTTGGTTACTTTCTGACAGATTCATTCTTGACTTTCTAATAGTTACTTTTGCCGCTAGCAATATTACCAATATTTACCGGCATGCTACTTCGTCTGCGTTTTATTCTGTAACTTCCATTTTACACCTAGGGTTCATTCAAGAGAGAATGTTATTTGGATGTGTTACTTAAGGCATCTTTCATTAATATTAATGAATTTAACCTCATCGAATGTTAATATTACGTAAGATTAATTAACGCATTTGTGCGTGTGTTATTTGACGATCTAAGTCAGTTTTGGTTGAAATTCCCGGCATAGTGCCCCTAACCTCTTTTCCTAATTCTTTCTTTTTGATGGCTTTAGGGCTTTTGTCAACCTTTTTGTCAACTTTATAACAAATTCTAACAGCTTTAATTCAATATCTCTTGATGAATAATCGACAATAATCATCTACAACCAACTTTGTCAACTTTTACGGCTTATCCTTTGACCTTGAGGTGCAGATGTGGAGTTAGCGAGTTTTTGGTGCGAAGACATTCGGCAATGTCCGGTCTCCTCCACCACGTGCTCCGGAAATCCAACGTTCTGCAATAATCTCGAGCTACAAGGTCATGTACAATGCGTATGATCCAATTAACCTACGATATTTGCGTATAAATTTAGTCAGATAGTAACGGCGATAAACGTTGAATACACTGAAACACCGACAATATAATGCATAAAATTCTGTCCGACAAAAGCTAATTAATTTTTTAATAATTAAAAGTAATTAATTATTTGACTTATTCCATTTATTATAGAAAATGGTGGTGTTTGTAATGAAATATATTTGAAAATATATTTTTGTTAAAAACAATGTGTTTATAATTGCCATAAATGTCATAGGTATTAGCATTATTTAAAAAATATTCAGTTGTGCTGTTATAATTACCAATTTAATTAAGTGAGCCACCAAATGAAGCAGTTAAGTCAATTGTTCATAAAACAAACGATATACATACGTACGTCAAAATAAAAAATACAAACGACTAATAATTTCAAATAGCTGCCAAATGAGGTGTCATTCGCACATTGTAAACAACGTTGACAATGGCGCGAAGACACTATCTATAGTGATTACATCCCTAGTTACTTGCTACCACATATTTCTTTCAATTTGACATTGTCGTTTAAAAGTCGCGGGGATGAGTGTAGGGGCGGGGAACTGCCTCTGAGACTCGCAGAGATATAGAGTAAAGAGAACGCTCATAAACCACTGCGCATCCAAATTTTGATGTACACACTGGGAGTTGCCATTTTTAACTTTCAAACTACCAACATACTTAAAATTTAAGGTTGTAAACCCATAGATGAAATATTCCCTACAAAATAATCAGAGAGATAAGAGTAGGAAGGATGCGCATAAACCACAACGCAGCTAAATTTTGATTTAGGATTTTCATCATTTGATTTTATTATGCATGCATGATTTCTGAATTTTACTTACGTTTTCTTACGGGAAGGATATTGCAAGAGTGGTTTAAAAGTAGTAGAATATCGTATGCCTAATATTTATAATACTCAAATCGATAATTTTTAATCTAAAGCAAATATTTTGAAACCTTTTATGGAAATTAAATATAATACACTTGCATTATGTATATGTATTATTTTAATAATTTGAGTCAATAGCTATGCTTGTTCAATTGAAAATTACTGAATTGAATAAAACCACGGGTTAGAACAAACTATTCATGCCATTATTCTGTAGGGAATGCTAAGTCTACGAGTTTGCAACATTCAATTCCAAGTAAGTTGGTAGTAGGAAGGGTAAAAATGGCGACTTTCAAAATTAGACATTCGCGCATGTTATACAAGCATTCTCCCTACTCTTTCTCTGGATACTCGACACAATTCATATGTCAAAAATGTACTGGTGATATCTTATGTCAACACTTCCATATGAGATATCCGTTCTGAATTTGTACCGCCATATACCCGGAACAAAAATTCAATAAAAACGAAGGATAAAAGTCGATTGCACGGCACCTAAGAAAATAAAAGTAGTTCTATCACTTAACATGATTGTGGCCACTACGTTTTCGAATGGTCCGTGTATAATCCTCAAGGACCACACAATGACATAATGGTGATTTCATTACTACACGTCACTGTTGAACCATCAGCATTAAAACATACAGGAAAAACGGGCGCATTTGACTAAAAAAAAATAGAACACCTGCACATTTATAGACATAGCTTTATGTTTCTTCTTTGAATATTGTTGGAATAAGTGTACAGAGGTGAAGTAGACTATCTCGAAAAATCAAATTAAAACGCTTGAAAAAATTATCTTCTACCTCACGCTTTAAGACCTCCAGCGCGTTGTGCACGAATAGTGATAGCTGAAAAATGATTTATGTTTCATTCTCATCACTATTACTTGAGAAGGAATTGAATCATATACTTTGTGCGAAATTGAAATTTCTGAGAAACAAATGATTTTAAGCCGACACATTTCTTGAGTTCTATAACTGAAAATGGAAAATTCAGGAAACTTTGCGGTCTCTTTTTCAAATGTGAATCTCAGGAGAAGGATAAATATGTAGTTCGTATAATACTAATTCACATAAAAGTAAGAAAATTCGGAAACACCATCATTTTGAATACAATAATACACACAAATACGTTTTTCAGTACCTACATATATGATATTACTATTAATTAATGCTAGTTTTACAGTAATTTTATTGATATTACTCACAGCTTTATAACACAAAAACACCATCAAATGATTTCTTGAATATCTCAAATATGCTAAAGCAGTGACCGAAATAAGTGTTCGCTCACCATCCTAAATGACAAAGGACGAACGTTAATATATTAACGTCTCTTGGAAATTAAACAAAATTAATATAAATTGTACACTGAAATGTTGTAAAGTGTGGTTATATTCAATCATTCATATCAGTAATTATTGTAACAATAAAACAATATTTGTAACAAAAATATATTTGTTCACCGCTAACAAAAACATACATGGAAAAAAGTCTTCGTACAGTAGGCATTTTAATGAACTTACAACACACACACAATAAATTAATATTTTGTGGGATACCCCTTGGAATATATGACCGCTTGTAATCTCCTAGGCATCGAACTTACTAAATTACTTATAACAGACCCATCAATTTTGACCCATTCAGTAATTAAAATCCGTTTCGGTTCTTCTAGACTGGTAATTTCAAATTTTCGGATACGACGATCCAATTCATCCCAAATATGCTCTATTGGGTTAATGTCTGGGGACTGTGGTGGTGTTTTCGGCATGTGGGGTGTATTATAAAGCTGACATTCTCTAACTAAATAGGAAGTGTGCTTAGGGTCGCTATCTTGCTGGAAATAATAGCGACCGTCTAGCCCTAAATATCTAAATAAACTTCTTTTGTCATTATATTTTCAATAATATGTAAATTACCTACCCCATTCGCTGCCATGCACCCCCACACCATTACGCTTCCTCCCCCATGCTTGATGGTCGGTCTAACATTTTTTGGTTTTAGAACTTCTCCTTGCTTTCTCCATACCAATTTTCGGCCATCAGATCCCCAGACATTAAACTTACTTTCATCTGAAAAAATGACTTGCTTCCAGAACTCCGGGGGTTTGTTAATATAAGTTTTAGCAAAGTCTAATCTTTTGTTTCTATTTATAGTATTAATAAACGGTTTTCGCCGCGCAGTACGAGCATGAAAACCGGCACTTTTGATCTTCCGACAAATTCTTCTTGGCGTTATTTTTGTTCCTGGTGCACGTTCTAATTCTGATGCTACTTTGACAGCACTTGTAAATGGATCTTTGCTTATTTGTTTTACAATAAAACGTTCAACTCGCGGCGTTAGTTTTCGCGGACGTCCAGAACAAGGTTTATTGTCCATAAGATTTTCGCTGGTAATTTTTTTTTATAATAGAATGTATT
>ML218737.1:0-45871 GCA_004785975.1 Popillia japonica
TTTTTTTTTGGGTAGTTTGCTATCCTATATAATTAAAGATATCAATTTCTATTAATAAATCCGACCATCTTTCTATTCACACATAAAGTAACAGTACATTTTAAAATTTCACATTCCCTTGCATACATCCATTCAATTCATCCAACAATACACGCATGCACTCACCATTTCCTTATTTTGACGGTTAAATAGCAGCTTTCTGTACGTGCATATATGTCAAACTCCATAATTAATGAAAAATTTCACATATTGCTCCATATACAACACACACGCCAGCTAAAATTAGATGAACGTTAGAATCAGCGCAATGTATTATAATATATTTTACTTTCACTTACAATAATTATTTTACGAAGAGATTCGTTTTTATTTTCCTGTCGTAAAGCGATAAATATTTAAACATAATCTTAAGACAGAAACCATCGTAAAACCCATTGAAGTGAATCCAGACATTTCACTGGAAGTATGTTAATTAATACTAATGGATCTTTATTTTCTATTTACACAGAATTAATTTTCCATTTCAGAATCCAATTACTTCTACACCGATCAAACACAACCAAGATTCCTACCATCATCATCGTTCCAACAAGCGGGGAACAATTTTAACGCCCACGACGACATTCGACCCTACCACCACCAAACGCAATCCAGCTTTATACCAGCAATCGAACCATATTTCCACGGCGACTTACACACATCCGAATTACCGACCCACATTCAACACACTCTGCCGCAATATAGATTCTCCGGACTATCTTTGACTACGAGCGAACCGGCGGGTTTTAGACTACAATCCGAGAACGCGTTTCGCTCACCCCAATTCACCAACCACCAAAATTTCCACGATAGCAGGATCGTCCCGTCGACCCATCGTCCGAATTATTCCCATCTTTTTCCGAAACCTTTCGCGTCTCCTTCGCGAACGGAAAAATTCCTGAGGGAGGCCACTTTAGATAATGCGGCGGATAATTCGCAGGATACGCAGGATTATACGAACGGGGGCTCCCTGAGTGGGTTCCGGCCGTCTTTGCAGTTTCCGTTAAGTAAGAATCGACCAGCGACGAGTGGGTTTGCCAAATGGCCTGATCAGAAAAGTAGGAATACTAAATTGGTTGAAACTAGTTTAGGTAAAAATACAAGAAATAATTTTTCCAATCAGCGAAGCAGATTCGCCCCAAACGATGAAAAGGAGCACAAATCTAAACCTCTAGTGAAAGACTTTTATGTAAACAGCAACGGGGATGTATACATAACAACGAAGAATCCTTTCAGCCCTAAACCGACATCCACAACACCCTTACCCAGTAGCACTCCGCGGAAAAATCCTTTTAAGCCGATATTAAAAGCGAAAGCTGAAACCTCAACGATAAACTCAAAAATAATTAGGCCTTCATTTGTGTCGAAGCTCGTAGCGGATTCTTTCGAGAAAAATTTAAATCTAAAATCTACAACGACCGAAGCGAACGCAGTTAAAGAATCATACAAGGAAGATCTGCAAGAAGTAGGCGTACCTAAACCTGTTACAGTCCCACCCGATCAATTATTTACGGTAAGCGTAGAAGGTGCTCAAGACAGCGGTGAAATTGACGACGACGAATATTATTTATCATCTGGTGAGAATACCACTTCTGCGAATTACGAATATGTGGATGAAGACGATGACGATTACGCAATTCCGAAAGGTAGTACCACCGTGAAGACTGGTTTAGATTTTAATGAGAATAAAACTGAAATAACCACGGAGAAGGTGATGACCGAAGAGGTGGTTACAACCGAAAAGATTGATACGACAACTATGGATATGGTGGAATTAACTGTTTTGCCAGAGGTGTTGAAGACGGATAATATCACGGAAGATCCCATTGAGGAGGAATATGAGGAATATTACGAATACGAAGATTCAGGTAATAACAACAAATGAATAGATTAATGAATCTTCTTGAAAATGTTCTCCAACACTATCTTAGTGTGGTGGTGTTGGAAACATTTTCGAGAACATTCATCAAGAACCCACAGCTCCAGTTCCATGCCCACCTAAATTAATAATATTCCTATTGCTATTGCAGAGGAAAATTCTTCAAAAGAAGAAATACCAAACGAAGCTGAATACGCCTCCTCCAATGATGATAAATTAAATCTGAAAAATCAAACTGAAACCAATACTACCAGCATGGAGGAAAACACCACCACAGAATTAGAAGAAGATAAACCTGAATTAACATCAGAAACCTTATCTTTCACCGAACCCACAACCAACATTCCAACCACTGAAATTGAAGCAAATTTAACAACAGATCCAGACGAAACCACCACAGATTTCGCCGAACTAGAACTCCTCACAACCACCCCTCCTGCAAAATTAGAACTCGATCTAAGTACTACAACCAAACCACCCAACATCATATTGAAATCGCCGATTATTCCAGAAATCTATGACGATAACAGCGTGCAAATCTACGATAACGCTGATGAATACAAGGATGATGGTGGAAAAGAGGTTTTAGACAGCAACGAAGTTGGCAGTGATATAAAAGAGTCCACGACTAATAAGAGTTTCGAAGTTGTCACTATGAAGCCAGCCAAGAGCATGAAGGATGATAATTTTAAGGAATTCATGGATAGTACCGATATAGACAACATCGATGAGACTCACTTAACGACGAATTCGAATGAGGCGTCGGAAGTAGATGTACACGTCGCTAACATTGATGGTGTTGATAACCAGCAGAAGAAGAAGGATAAAATCGTGTCTGTTGTTTCGGTGGTTACCACGAAGAGTGTTGTCAATAATACTGTCATAGGTAAAGTATAGCGTAATCTAACCAAAACATAATTTATATAATTTTAATTTTTTAGTCGATACAGTAACTCCAATTCCTCTAATAACCGAAGAAATGAGCACGTCCACCAGCAAGAGTGACAATACCACAGATTCCTGGATAATTATAGCTTCAGTACAAACTAGTCGTAGTGTTTCGGGCGCTAGATATTTGCCGGCTGGAATTGTGGAGCAAGAAGAGAAGACCACCCTCATTAGTGATATAAATCGGGAGAAGAAGCTTAACGAACCTGTGGAGGAAAGACCAGAAGAGAATTTGACGACTGTAGCTCAGTCGACGAAACCTAGAACTTCAACGGAAAGTTTGCTCGATAAATTGGATCGAGTCCAATCGGATTTATCGAATAAGCTCTTAATACTGAATAATAATGGTAATAATTATATTCTTACGCAAGGTAAAGAGGAGGAAGAAGCTGTTCTTGAAGGTATGTCATTTTTAAATGTCAAATTCGTTTTCTTTTGCCGATGGAAAATCTTTTATGGACATCATGTTCATAAAGCGTTTTGCATTCATTATTTCATATATGCGTATAATGGTCTGTATGGCTTAGCTTTTTATGGTTTGCTCTCGTTAGGCACCAATACGACTTTAGTCACTAGGACCAACAATTTTTTTTGGGATATAAGCCTGTTAAGAGCATTACCAATATAGTATTGTTTATAAATTTCTTCACAGACTTTGGTTATG
The DNA here is from genome assembly GCA_004785975.1 of Popillia japonica. Lineage (NCBI taxonomy): Eukaryota > Metazoa > Arthropoda > Insecta > Coleoptera > Scarabaeidae > Popillia > Popillia japonica. The sequence goes on from ML218737.1 coordinate 3,531, forward strand.
CTCTGATTAAGCAATTTTTTCATGATAGCCCAATGAAATATTTCTTTAAAAAGCACTAACAATAAATTAAATCAATAACTTCCATAGATGTTACCATAACAAGTACATCAACGACCACAACTTCAGCACCAACCACAGCGAGCACAATAAGAACAACATTACTTCCAGTGAAAATTAAGAAATTCCCCAGCGTACGGCCATCAACCACACCACGTCCACGAAAACTACCCGAAAGTCTCAGAAACAAGATTTACCAGAAAGTGCCCGTTACGCCTTCCGGACAAGCAGTCACGGAAGAATCAAAACCGATTGATTTAAGCCTCTTGAAGAATAAAGTAGTTGCCGCGGACGTCAGCGCCTTCTTACCACCAGGATATAAGCCCGAAAAAGAGAAATCAGTTGATAGTTCTAAATTATTAGAGGAGTTGTTGAGTAAAGTTGCGATACAAGATCCGAAAGCTTTATTACCTCCTGATTATAAAGAGAAAATCAATCAAGATAATAGTACTTCGATACTGCCACTTGATTATGATCCAGTAACTAATAGATCGATGCAGAAATCTGATATTAGTTCTTTATTACCTCCGGATTATCCTTCTTCTGTTAAATCGGAACAAAAGATTAAATCAACCACTGAAGCTTCGAATAATGTGGGGAATCTGTTTAAGAACGCAAGTCCTGTTGATATCAGCGCTTTCTTACCGAAAGGTTTTAAACTGACTGAAGCACCATCCACTGTTAAAACTACCACCACAACTACAAAGAAACCAAATAATTTAAGCAACTTATTTAATGATGCAAGTCCGTTGGATATTAGCAGCTTCTTGCCGAAAGATTACAAACCGGATGCTGCATCCGGTTCTAAACCTAAAGTTATGAATAGTCCTGAAGGTAAACCTAATAAGACTAAGAGTATTACTGATTTGATTGAAGAGGCACAACCTGATGATCTAGCTAAATTCTTACCAGCCGACTTTAAACGACGCTTTTCGACATCTAAACCTAAAAGTACTTTGGCAACAACCACAGTTGCACCAGCAGAAACTCCTCCACCACCAGCATCGTCAAGTACTTCATCTCCCAGTAATAGTTTTAAGGTGGTATTTCCAAGCAGGCCCGGTCAAAATAAGAAAACTGTACGATCAACCACCACAGCCAGAGCTGTACATATTGATGCCCCGTCTAATACACCTCCCACAATTCTTAAATCTTGGCCTTCACGGTTGGTGGATTATCATTAATTAATGTCATTAATTATAATAATTCTTTTTTAATTAGAGCAACTACTGAATTTACCGGATGGCCGACTCCTTCAACAACTCCAATTTCCATTGAGAAATTATTGGAAGCAGCTAAAACTGCTTCTACTACTTCAATGTCTGTTAGCACTACTGTTACTACGACCACTACGACGACGACCACAACTACGACGACCACACCGCGTCCGACAACTCCAGGTGTGTGCAAGGAGGAATGCGATTTGGTTGGGACAATCAAATTGGTGGGTGGGGCTAAATGGGTTCCGGAATTGTTAGATAGTAATACGGATGAGTGGCAGATTCTTGCTAATGAAGTGCAATCCCAGGTGTGTCAGATTTTCCTGTTTTAGACAGTTCTTGTTTATACAGTCCTGACCTTATTTGTAGCTGGAGAAAGTTTATAGCAGATCAGAGAAATTAAATAAATGGTACAAAAAGATACGAATCGATGGGTTCAGCGAAGGCAGCGTCCTAGTCGATTATGTAGTGGAATTAAACGATATACCAAACGAAGTTACAACCACCGAGATGAAGAAGATATTCCACGATTCTCTAAACGAGATGTTCAAGGCTTCGAATCGGGAACCTAAATCAAACGATTTGGGGGAGAAACAACAAGAAAAATTAGTTTTGGGTAATTTCACTGTTGATCCGGTTTACACAGATTTTGTCGTGTTGCCACATATATCTCCAACTGTCGGCTACGCTGAAGATGATATTTTACTACCGCAATGGGCTATCGCTGTTATTGTAATTGGGTTAGCCTCTTTATTATTCGTCATTATCTTCGGAGTTACTGTGGTATGTAATTAAATTAGCTCTATCATTGGTTGAAGTTTTAAATAAGTCTTTCTTAAATATTTAGTTGGTTAACCGCCAAAAAAATAATAAGAAGAAAGCTCCTATACCATTGACGGACGAAATGATTCACGAACTGAATAAGAATCATATGGGAGGAATTGATAATTACGGACACGAAGATGTCTATAATATGGAAGATGTCTGGGATGATAGGGAAATTGAAACAAAGCCAAAGAAGGTATGTAGTCACACCTACAATCCATGTTTATGCTAATTTGTTCTATTTTTTTTGCGACAGAGGTCTGTTGATGCAATCCACGATAATAGAATGTATGATAGTTGGCGATCAGACTGGAAGGGCTATTATGGAAATAGTTATTACGGTAATAATATAGGACATAGCCATAATGGTTATAACAGTGGAAGAAGACCAGACTATGATACGAATTTTTGAAAGTAAATTATTGTCTAAATTAATTCTACGCAATTGTATGATATTACTGATGAATATTAATTAATTTGTAAGATTGTATTATAAAACTAAATAAATAGACTTATTTTTAAGTATTTTAATTGCCTCCTTGCCTTTAAGTTTCCTTTTATAGGTGCTCATCAATATTTTGCAGAATGGTTCCGGTCCCACAAACGAGGTTGTGGTGGCTTTCTTTGCTAATAGATTTGCTTCCTCATTGCCACTGACGAGCGTATGCAAATTGCGCATCTTGGTGCGAGAGGGTAGCCCGTTAGCTCTTATAGTTGTGGAGATATTCGCACTTTTGTTAAAAAATTAGATGGAAGTTCTGGTAGGTTGAGCAACAGATTCCTCTGAATATCTTGGGCACGGAATAAGATCGGAGGCTGTGTTTGTCACAGACTAAGCACATTGACACTACGCATCATGGCACGAGAGGGCAGCCCAGTGGCTCTTAGAGTTGCGGAGCTATTCGCACTTTTGTTAAAAAATTAGATGGAAGTTCTGGAAGGATGAGCAGAAGTTTTCTGTAAATATCTCCGGCACGGAATAAGATCGGAAGCTGTGCTTTTCGCCGAATAAGAACATTAAAACTGGGCATAGTGGTGCGAGAAGGCAGTCTAGTGGCTCTCATAGTTGCGGAGATATTCGCACTTTTGTTAAAAAATTAGATGGAAGTTCTGCTAGGTTGAGCAGCAGTTTTCTGTAAATATCTCCGGCATGGAATAAGATCGGAGACTGTGCTTTCCAAAAAATAAGCACATTCACACTACGCATCATGGTACGAGAGGGCAGTCTAGTGCCTCTTATAGTTGCGGAGATATTTGCACTTTTGTGGAAAATTAGATGAAAGCTTGGGTTTGTTGAGCAGCAGTTTTATACAACAATATCTTGGGCACCGAATAAGATCGGAGGCTGTGCTTATCACAGACTAAACACATTGACACTACGCATCACGGCACGAGAGGGCAGTCCAGTGGCTCTTAGAGTTGCGGAGATATTCGCACTTTTGATTCGATAGAAATTTCGGTTGGCTGTGCAACAGTTTTCTGTAAATATCTTCGGCACCGCATAAGATCAAAGGTTGTGCTTTTCATCGAATAAGCACATTAATACTGGGCATAGTGGTGCGAGAAGGCAGTCTAGTGGCTTTAATAGTTGCGGATATATTCGCACTTTTGTTAAAAAATTAGATGGAAGTTCTGCTAGGCTGAGCAGCAGCTTTCTGTAAATATCTCCGGCATGCAATATGATCGGAGGCTGTGCTTTCTAAAAAATAAGCACATTCACACTACGCATCATGGTACGAGAGGGCAGCCCAGTGGCTCTTATAGTTGCGGAGATATTCGCACTTTTGTTAAAAAATTAGATGGAACTTCTGGTAGGTTGAGCAACAGTTTTCTCTGAATATTTTCGGCACGGAATAAGATCGGCAGCTGTGCTTTTCACTGAATAAGCACATTGATACTATGCATTACGGTGCGAGAAGGTAGCCTAGTGGCTCTTATAGTTGCGGAGATATTCGCACTTTTGTGGAAAATTCGATAGAAATTTTGGTTGGCTGTGCAACAGTTTTCTGTAAATATCTCCGGCATCCAATAAGATCGAAGGTTGTGCTTTTCATCGAATAAGCACATTAATACTGGGCATAGTGCAAGAAGGCAGTCTAGTGGCTCTCATAGTTGCGGAGATATTTGCACTTTTGTTAAAAAATTAGATGGAAGTTCTGCTAGGTTGAGCAGCAGTTTTCTGTGAATATCTCAGGCACGGAATAAGATCGAAGGCTGTGCTTTTCACCGAATAAGCATATTAACACTACGCATCATGGTGCGAGAGGGCAGTCTAGTGCCTCTTATAGTTGCGGGGATATTTGCACTTCTGTGGAAAATTAGATTAAAGTTCAGGTTGGTTGAGCCGTAGTTTTTTCTGAATATCTTGGTCACTGAATAAGATCGGAGGCTCTGCTTTCCACCGAATAGGCACATTGATACTAGGCATAGTGGTGCGAGAAGGCACAATTGGAACTTTAAAACTATTTGGGGTACTTTTAGTTTGATTTTCCAATGGTCCAGAGTTTTGTAAAAGAAAAACATAACGCCAGAGCACATATGGTGGTGGTTGAAATGCTGGTACATAGGAAAGAGGCAAAGATATGTTCAGAAATATCCAATCAATGCTCGGCACTACAATATTGTGCAATCTAGTAAGGGTATTAAAAAGAAGTTAACATATTTATAATTTAAACCACTTTTATTTTAAACAAAAAGCAAAACTAAAGTATCACAGGTTGTTCTATTTAATAATAAAATTAATTAACAGTACCAACAAAAAATATATACGTAATAATAAAAATTAATTTAACAACTATTTCTTCTTTCTATATATATTTATGGACATAATACAACAGATTTAAAACAAATAAATTAAAAAAATGTTAATATAACATAAAATACTTTACAAATAATTTATACAAATTCACCATATAATAACACATTACGTTCAATTATCATACGCAAAAATATAAATCCAGGAATAATTAAAAATATATATAAAATAACAGGTTTGTAAGTTTGTCCTTCACGGTATTATTGTTTGATACTCCACTACTATTATTGGCAAGAATTTTACAATATCTAAAAATATTGGCATACGGTTATTATTATTTTTTTAAATTTAAAGTATCATCGCTTGTTAGGAGTAGGGAGTGGGGTGAACGTGGTGGGGTAGTACAATATTTAATGGGAGCTTGAGTTTTCAGTTAAAATCATTTCCGTAATACGCTAATAAAAATTTGAAAATAATCAATCACTAAACAACAAAATAAATAAATAACAAGTGCTTGTGTTAAACATAAAATTTTCGATCATCCAAGGTTGGGGGATCATCGAGATTTTGATGTTTACAGACATTGTAACCTATATTAGGCATACACTACATTATATTTCAATTTGAAACCACAATGTGTCTAGAGTTCGATCTAAACATTTCATTTTAGTGACGTTTTAGCAAGCAAGATTTTCTTAGTTCGCATTCCTCGAATCTTTCTGCCATTATTATTATTATTATTTTATTATTATTATTAATGTCTAATAATACGTATGTATATTATTTTTATTATATATTTTTATATAAATTTAACTAAGAAACATATAAAATGTTGAAATTGAGCTTTTGAATACTCGACACCTAACAATTTCAAAAAAACAATATTAATTTATATTTATTGTGCAATAGAACTAATATGCAATAATTCGTCTAAGGTATATATTTAAAAAAGGGCGTGTTCTCTAGGAATGTAATTATAAATTTTTGATAAATTAAATTCTTTGTTGCTGTATGATAGGGTGGCAGAATATAACAGAATTTGGATAAAAATATAGTCACATTCTGCCAATCTACGAGACTAGGTTGATAGGTTTAGAAAGTTTAGATTTAGATAAAAACTAGAACTATTTAGAAATTTTATGGGTAAAATAGTTCAAATTAAAATTGGTAAAACTGTTTCAAATAAAACTTTTTCGATCTGACAGCATTAAATGAAGGTAAAATGAATATGTGATTAGTTAAGATTTTTGGAATGTTGTCTAAACTAAACTAAATTTAATGAAACGAGCAAAATCTACAGGAAGTTCTATTTGAAACAGACTGTAAAATTATAAACAACGTAAGTGTTCATAATACAAGGGTCTTTTGATAACTACGTGGTCTAACACAGAGATGGCACAAATTCGGGGAATCTTCTTTACCATTCGTTAGAATAATCCTTTAATTGGTTGAATCTGACATTACAGACCGAACTGTCAATCAATCTCCGTTTGACAGTACGTCAAAGTGATTGTGTGATTTTGTAAAAAATAGAAAATACTCTGAGGTGATAGCACTGCTTCTGCAAGTACAAATACAGAAGCAAGAAGTTAAGTCAGTATATCATGATATTACACTGCAGAAAGGCCAACCTAGAACCAGTACAATTCCTGATCAGCAAAGGCTGATTTGATAAATTTAGAAAAAGACATAGTTTGCATAATTGAAAACTGATAGGTGAATTGCGACAAACGGATCAAATATCTAATGCCACTGAGGCAGGCTCGTTCTGGGGAAAAATGCCCAAACGCACTTTTATATTGGAACAACGAAAAACTGCGTCTGAGCTTAAGATGACTAAGGATCGCCTGACCATGTTATTTTGCTGTACCGCTAATGGAGGCAAATGTTTGGAAGAATAAGAATAAACACAATCTACCACTACACTGGCGTGCAAAGCAACGTGCATAGGTTACTGCTGAAATGTTCATAACGTCCAAGCCATCCAACTCAAAAACTGGGCAGAATGACGGTCTACTGTACTTACATTTGAAAGGTTTAACACCAATCGAAATTAAAGAAGAATTGGATTTAACAAAATTGCCCAAAAAGTCCGCAGTATCGTGTTGGATGACCGTCGAGTAAAAGTGCATAAAATAGCAGACGTAGGTTGCATCTTAAATGACAGTATGCACAAAATGTTGACTAAAGAATTGGAAACCCACCAAAGACGGCAAAAACTGTTTCGTTAGCAGGCAACCTATTTTGGGATTCTCATGCAATTTACTTGGTGGATTGCCCACAAGTCTGGAATTGCGTTCGCCAAAATTCATGAATCGCATTTTCTTTGTTAGACCACCTAGTTATCGAAAAATCCTCCTAAGAGTAACTAAAACCATTGATTTACATGATTCATTCACAATCCATCTAGCTGATTTACCCATTCAAATTGCACTGCAAAATTAAAATTAAGAAGGAGGTCTTAAGATTATAACCCTGCGGTATATATATACATATATAGGTATATTTTAAAATTATCAGTCTGAATATTGGCGAATGTTTTACGTTTTAAGTTTATTGTGGTAGGTAGGTATATTATACAGAATGTTCTGCTTATTGCGGTTGTCATTGTAATAATCTCTCAATTAATCTGTCTTAATCATTTCAGTTTCTTTTTTTTAATAAATGACTACGAAATAAATTAAGGTAAATGCAGCAGTTATACACTTGCGTGGGCACCTCCGCCAAAATACCACTCTTAAAAATTATTTGTCTTTTATTGTAAAAAAGCAACGGAACATTATGCATAATATCGTCAAGAAAAAAAGGAATACAGATACAGATCGATTCAATTCAAACATTTCTGAACATAGGAAAAGTAACGTAATCATAGTTATGCACCTAAGTATATTTTCAAGTAACAATGTGCTCGATCCTAACTAGTATTGAACTTGTATCTGTCGCATTTTCCGTTTTATCCCGTTCCACTGCCTAATAACGGTACATTATTGAAATAGTAATGATTCTACGGTCGTTAAAAATTTTAATACTATATCAAGTTTTCGTTTTTATTTTCCCATGGCAAAATATAGCCTCTATTTTGCAGTTTTAGTTTGTTTTTTGTTTTAAAGCTAAATACCATTCATCGAACGATGATGCCACGTATGGACGTATGTTTTATTATCAGCTTGCTAACTTTCTTTGGGAACATCTGACGATGCTGTTGGTGGTGTTGACGGCGGCGTATTATGACTAACGTTGCTCTCGTTTGGCATTAATAGCGTTGATAGTGCTTCTAAGGACTGTCGTACCTGTTTTTTAAAGTTTTTTTTTAAGTTTAAGATTAAAAGAATAGAATTAGTGAGTACTACCTTTGCGATCTGATCTAGATTAGTATCTAAAAAACTATGCACTGCTCCCGCAGATTTGGAATGTAGATGCGTCTGCCACTGCAGCAATTCATTATAGACGTCGTCGCTCTCTGATACAGCAAAATTATCCTAAAAATCAATCAAACAATAACAAATTTTTTTTGTGGGTCATTTTGGTAGTAAACATACGTGTAAAGCTAACGTATATTTATGTTGAATCTTTCCTATCCTATACAATAATACAGCGGCTGATAGGAATAATAGCACCAGTAATAATGTACTTGCAAACAGTAATAATTTTTGTTTTGAAAGGTAAGATATTCGGGGATCATCTGATTTGCTGCTAAGATCGAAAGTCGGTTTATCCACACCTGAAACAAACAAGTAATGTAATAGAATGTATTGGGATATTTGGAAAGTAATTTGGTTAGTCTGTTTTGGTGAAAATGAAAGAAAATTTTTGAGAACATGAGGAACCCATATCTCCGAGATCGTACGAGTTATTATTGGCTGATTTGCATCAATTAATGCCTTTATTGTATCTTTATCAGTGTCAACTCGCCATCCAGATACTGGTGCATTTTCAACATCAAAATTGAATTGGAATTTGAATTTTGCTAATAGGTTTTGGGTACTGGCGTACTATCAATACATCTTCTCCATACAAGCTAAGCTTTCTCTTGCTTGAACAGCTACAAATGCTTTTCACTCTCCATCTTTGGAAGGGCAGCAACCAAAAACTACTAAAGTTCATTGATAAACAGTTGTATTGATTCCTTTTGCTATATTTATATTCAGCAGATACTTTTTGGTTCAACAAACGTAAGCATAATAATTTATGTTCTCGAAATCCGGCTGGTCCTTTTGTGGTTGCAACGAATTTTCAATAAATTCATGTTGGTTATTTCTGGAAAAAATTCTTATATTTTGCTTGTTTGGGAATTGTCAAAATTGTCAGGTTATCGAAAGCATTGCAATTGCACCAATAATCTGACCATAATTCCGGTTTCTTTATGCGAATAGCTTCACGCAATTCATGTGTATTGTTCAAATATTATACCTGGTGCATTTTCAACATCAAAATTGATTGGAATTTGAATTTTGCAAATCGGTTTTGGGTACTGGCGTACTATCAATACTACGTACTATCTTCTCCATATAAGCTAAGCTTTCTCTTGCTTGAACAGTTAAAAATGTTGCTTTTCACTCTTTATCTTTGGAAGGGCACCAACCGAAAACTACTAAATTCATTCATAAACAGTTGTAATGATTCATTTTGCTATATTCAGCAGATACTTTTTGGTTCGACAAACGTAAGCATAATAATTTATGCCCTCGAAATCCTGCTGGTCTTTTTGTGGTTGCAACAAATTTTCAATGAATTGTTGGTTATTTCTGGTTAAATTCTTATATTTTGCTTGTTTGGAAATTGTCAAAATTGTCAGGTTTTCGAAAGCATTGCAATTGCACCAATAATCTGACCATAATTTCGGTTCCTTTATGTGAATAGCTTCAGGCAATCCACGTGCATTGTTCAAATATTATTGGTTGTTAATAACAGCTTGGTTCACTACTTTGTAGTAGTGAAAGTATAGGGTTCGGCGGAAAGAACTTTCCGATTTGCCTGTAGCGACAGCATAGGCTGGCGGAGGGGATGTTCATTTTCAGTATACGCCCTCGTTTGGTCAGAGGAACATAACAGGTTTGTCGTTTATCAGTTTATTGAAACTGCTGTCAAGACATGCTTGGGAACATTCAACGAGAAGTTAAAATTTTTTCAGATGAGGAACATCTTCAACTGCCAGGTATAGTATATATACAAAATTGCAAGAACTGGTCGGAAAACAACCTTCAGAATCTGAATTAACAACCAGTCCATAACCCCAAAATAGTAATGTGGTGTGATGTCTTCAATTCTGCTGTGATTGGTCCATATTTTTATGAAGAAAATGGTAGTGTTATTGTAAACAGCAAAAATTGTACCTTGTCAAACAAGTTGCCAACAGAGCCTTCATTTTTGAGCAACTTTTAACACAATTTTCGTATTGATAGAATCTTAATGGGATCAGCTAGGTTCCTAGTTGTCAATCGGTAATTTTTTAGCACCAAATCTTTGATTTATCACTTGATGTTGAAGGTCATCTAGGTGATGAGAATGGTCCATGTTAAATGTTCTCATCAACAAAATAATTGAAACCATAACAAGACGAACATAAAATTACATTTTAACACCCATTAAAGATGTCAAACATTAAAAACTACGAACTGTAACTGAACTGCTAAAACCTCATACTTACAATCGGTAATAATTTTCTTCACATTACATTTCCTAAAATCGTGATTGACCTCGGACGCTACCGACTCCTTCTCGCTTTCCTCTTTAGTTTCGCTGCTGTCGCTCAGATCAGAAGGTGTCCTAACGTTCTATTCAAACGATACAAGTAATAAATAAGAATATATTCTAATTGAATCGAAGTACTCACAGGTATGGGTTCGATTGGCGCCGAACTCCTCGCCCTATCCCAAACATCGTACATGTAACGGTAGGTGCCGTCACGCGACATCAAACTGCCAAACACATGCTTGTCTTCCAAGGTTGTTATGCCGATAGCGTTCGGTATTATCCTAGCCGTCTTTTCTTTGGTAATTTTTTGTACTGACAACAAAGGTATCAACAACTGCAATAGATGTTCGTATTTAAAAGGGGAAATCTTATCAGACGCGATTGACTTACTTTAGTAACGTATCCGAATACGTTTGAGTAGAACGCGAAATAATTACTGGTAATGTACAGCTGCCCTTGTAATAGGATGTCGCCAATTAACGCGCAGGAATAATCTAGAAATAATAATAATTATAAAAATAATAATAATAATGATTATAATAATAGCGGTTTATTGACCACAAAAAAAGACAGTACTTAAGGAAAGTGACTTATGTATTACTCAGAATTCGGATTCAATAGCGGAATTACTTACGATTGAGAACTTTTTCATCGTCGTCCACAACGGGGAAATGTCTATGGAACTTTTTCTGTCTACCTTTGGACGTGGTATTCTTTTCGTCTTTCGAAGACGCTTTGGGGCTCGGTGGTTCCGGGGACTGAGCTTGAGCCGTCATCGCTGGAGTTGAGCAGGATAATTGTTTCAACGCACCCCTATAAATAAACGATTCAAAGAATGATATAATTCTCGATGAATAAATCTAAATTTACGTCGCGAGTTATTATTAACTTACACATCAACAAAATCAGTTGAGGATGATGAGGAATAAACCGAGGATGCGTCATATTCTCTTCGATATGTTACCTTCATCGCGAATCCCGTTTTGTTTACTCTCGTCAGATCTTAATACTTAATACCGTCTAATGATATCTAAGAATTATAATTTTATACTAATGCACTTATATTATTAGATCGATGAAAAAATATGTTTCGTATCTGTCGGCTGATGAAGAAACGGAAAAATTAACGAGAATGTCGCTCTTTTAAGGGAATACGTGTCGCGTTGAAACGAATATTCGTAAACTGAATATATTTAGCGGACAGATTAGAATTGCTGCTATCTAAAGCGCGACACCTGCGTTACTTACTAATTGCCCCGGTGGTGTATTTAATCTATCTCTAGATAATGTAGATAAACAGAAATCGTGTAAGTTGCGCTATAGCGATAAGGAATTTTTTCATATGCAGTCAGGTAAAGTGAATACGACAATTAAGATGGTATTAAAAAATATATTATTAACTGGTTTATAAATTAGTTATACTGGGTGTCTCGGAACCACCACTACTTAACGGTCCAGAGTAGCTGGTCAAAGAGGTCATAGTTTTAGGCAATGAATTCATCCGTTTTTGGAATTTTGCATAGCATCAGCATACATACATAATTTTTGATAATTAACAGCTGGTCCATTTTGACCAATCGATCCATTACCAGACGTTGGGATTGAATAATTAAAGACTGAAACCTTTCTAATTGGTAAAGCTATTGAATATTATTTTGCAAAAGATGCTAATAAGACATTCCTGAAAACTTAAGTGGCATACAGAAAACGAGAATGGAATTGTTACAAAAAAAAACCGTCAGATATGTGAACGTTCTTCGAAAATTAGTGATCCAATTTCTTATAAAGAAAATTTCACTGATTAATCAGCAGACAGTTAACCAGCTGCGTAAGTATTTGCACGCAATTGCCACCATAGTTGTGGTTGCAATATTCACCATTCTGAGGAAACAACGAAACGAAGAGAGAATCTTCTGGTGCTAGTACTTATTGGTAGATGTAATTGAACAATATTAAGTGCATTTCTGTAGGAACCAGAATTTCCTCGAATAGGTTTCAGAATTGAACTTCCTGTTAAGACGCCCTTATAATATCGCTAAAAGTTTTGTAATTTGTATTCTTTCGGTGGTACAGAATTCTAAAATTTTGTTAAAAGCCGTTAGGTACTTACATATATTTAGTCGAATTGTCTCTATTTTTGGTACAAAATTTTTAATTTTTTTTCACTAATGCCAGAGCAATATTTCCTTGGTTTTCTCTGGTTTTCTGTTTAGGTTTTTAAATAAAAACCATTAAGTTGTATTTATCTTTATTCCAAAATTGATTTATTTGCCCAAAATGACAGCAAAGCTATTTCTGAAGAGTCTAAAATATATAAAACTCCTTTTTCAAACTTACAGTTTGGATACTGCTTGAGAAAAATGGGATGTATGGCCAAACTGTTTTTGCCAAAAATTGAAAAAAAGAAAATAGTTCGTAACCGATAAGAGATGACGGAATTTGGTTTGTGTCATTAGTATGAGTCATCAGATTTCACAGAGTCTTTGAAACCCTTCAAAAATGTGACGAAAATATGTCACCAGTATTTTTTCCATCATTATAACATTAATTTTCTGCTTGTGGGTGTCTTGGACAAAATCATTAAAATAATTTCTGAAATTACAAATTTATGTGAAACTAAGAAGTAAAATTTCAAAAACGTACCCATAAAGTATGAGGAAATTCTGGTAGCTGCTATCAGAAATACAAATAAACCACCAAGATTAGATGAAATATCCAAATAAGGCCTCAACTTGAAGACTAGAGCTTTAAAGGTATCCTGCCGAAAATGAGGAATAGAATGAAGTAAACAGGAAAGCAGAAAACCTTAAAATTCTTAAAAAGACGAGTCCTTCTAATTTGAGGATTATGTCCGCAAATTGCTTCCAAATATTTCAAAAGAGAACTACTGTAATATTATCCTTGCAATAACTTGAGGTAGGTACAACTTTCAGATTCTGGTCCCACAGCTAGTTTCTCAAACTTAATTCTCGTGAAAAACGACAAACATTATATGGTTGTGTATAATACACTGCTCCAAGAAATTAACGTACCACTAAGAAATTCTTTAGAAAACAATAGTAAATGACGGGATAGAGAACTATATTCAATTCTTCGATCACTAACAACCATTCATACTCAACTTTGGATAATCTCTTACTAAATTAGCCTTTACAAATTAAACGACAGTGAAAATCAATGAAAAATGGAAAAATTCAAAAATCTTAATTACCGAAATTTTTAATAAAAACACATTATCGAGTATTTTTTTGTCTGCTTCTAATAATGGGCTTATCTGTTCCAATGCATTCCATATTTCACACATCTTCCAGATTGTTGGCAGGATTCGGATAACCTTGTAGGCGTCTACTAAGCATGTCCCAGACATGCTGTATTGGATTGAGATCTGAACTTCTTGCTGGCCAGTTTGTGGTGTTGATTCCAATAGCCTCAATATAATTTTGAACTATGCGAGCACTGTGCGGTCGCACATTATCTTGCATTAATAAAAAAAATGGTCCGATACAAAGCGCGAATGGCACAACATAGTCTTGGAGGATGTCCAATTATGTACCAATCCACATTCGGACTCCAATTATTTAACACTACTAAATCCGTACGCGCTATCAAAGATATGGCTCCCTAGACCATTACAGAACCTTCACCAAATAATGTGGTATTCAGAATGTTGCACTGAAAATGTCGTTCATTTGGTCATTTGTACACACGAACACGTCTATCACAGTTATAAAGGCAAAGTCTGGATTCGTCTTTAAAGAGAACTTGTCACCAGTCGACCTGCAACGAATTCAGTATCGTTTACTACATGGTGCGTTAATTTCTTGGAGCAGTGTATATCATTCCAAAAAACAATGACATGGCGGATAAAATTGCAAAGCAAAGTGTGGACATGTACTGCATTGGACCAAAAATCTTTTTTGGGGTTTGGAAACGCCAGCTCAAGAAGGAACTTCAAGACTGAGAAGCAAAAGAAATGGCCGCTATCAGGAGGAAACTGCCTGGACAGGAAGAAGCGAAGAAATTGATCAAGTCTTCGCCAAAAAATTCTTGATCTAATTTAACATTTCCTCGATTTGTCGTCAAAATATTCTCACGAAAAAGAAATAAAATTATAAATGGAGCATTTATTACAACAAAAAAAAATCTCTTAGCACCAGTTATCGCCTTAAACTACAATGTCATTGGCATTGTTTCGCTTTCGTTTAGCATTTTTTCAACTGCCACGTATCGATAACTTGGCACAACACAAAGGAATTATATTCCTATACATACATACATTTCACACGAGGTCCGCATTGCAAAATGTGAATGACTGCCGAGGTAAAATGAACGAACGCCGACTCACACCAGCGGCACATACACACATACATGCATATTATATACAAATCCTTGTGAATTTTAAATATACATACATACATACACAGAGACAAACCGGCCGATCGCGGGCGTATTTCTACTGGAAGTTATTTTCGTCGTTCGCTGGAAGTAACCCGATTTTACGAAATTAAACTAGAACATAGATGTTCCCTTTTTCCGCCGAGAATAGCACTCGTCGGATGGACGTGTTATCTTTTTGGAGAAGATTATATACATGGACACTTAGAAACGAGTTAACAGATCGACGGATACGTTTTAAGACTACGCACTAACCAGAAGTTTCGGCCGAATTCAAGGTTACAAGTTCGTATATTCACACAATCTAGAGCACAATTCTCTCAACGTGTTCGACTTGATATAAGTATGTACAGTTGAATTTTTGGATCTTGTCCGTTACGTCATAAGTAATGCCAGGATGAATCAAATCATTGACAAATTGTGGCGGCATCTATGTTCAATCAACAAAACTAACACTTAGGTACTCGTAAATCCACTAAAAAGGTTTGTGTTGAAACTATAAGCTTTATTTAAATTTAGGTTTTGATATTAAGGCTCTATTTTCACTCCTAGCGAGTACACCCCTAAACTAACGTCGGGTGTGTGTGTTTGTTATCCAATTTATTTGTAAATATACTGGTAAACACACACGCACACACCCGACGTTAGTTTAGGGTGTACTCGCCAGGAGTGAAAATAGAGCCTTAACACAATTGACACAATGTAATGAAACTTATTTTATATATATTACGATATTACCGACTAATTTTGAAGAGTGCCCTCTAGAGACCAATAGATCAACCTGAATGAAGCTGACTATCACGAAACGATATATCTCCACCTTGCTATCTATCTATCTTCATCACACTTCTATATAGCCAATACGAATAGTATCTAGGCGTATGTCTTCTTAACGCAACGACTCATATATCTTATTTACATTTCTTTCTAACGTACATTAAATATCGGCGATTAATGTTTTACGTACATCTTTGCTAAACTACATTGTTAATGACGTAACGGACAAGATCCAAAAATTCAACTATACATATGTATGTGTGTACCATACTTGCAATACAACGACTTACCATTGGAAAATTTTAACATTTTCGTCAATTTTTATTATGAACGTATAAAGTATCACACTTACTTGTCGTATTTGGTAAAAATATTATGGCTAGGGCTGCGCTGTATCGAAGGAGTTATATAGCCCGGACTGGAGGGTTGCGATAGTGGATCGGAGAATCCGGCTGGTGACGATCCGAGCAACCCTTGAGGCGTGCTAGGAGCAGATCGTGCCCCCGCGCTTCCAAAGTTCCCTGACGACCTGAAAATCAACAGAAGGGGCACAATTATTGCACATATAGATACGTATAATAGCGTAAAATACGAATTTCAATTAACTATGACTACTAAAGTTTATAGTTTAGCGATTAATCCTTTTGCGGACGGACTGGAAAGGTAAGGATAAGGTAAGGATCGAACCTGATCGATTGAAGATTAGATTGATTATTAAAAGGTTAATAAGAGTAGAAATCAATTGAAATATATATTTTTGGAGCTTTATGGAGTTTATTATGATGTATAATAGTATCTACTTCGTGCCAAAAATAGAAAGTTTTCGTGTTCATTTAAGGTAAGTAATTCTGGAAATAATATTAAAGAAACTGTTAAAAAGGATTTATAAACAACATCAAAGTCCGAAAATAAATTAATGGCTGCCGCATCGTTTATAGTATTTACGCAATTTAATAGCAAAGGATAAAAGTACAGACAAATAGTTTAGTTGTAATTAATGTGCATTCGCTTCATGCATTTAATTGCATTTATCATGGAACAGAGAATAAATACAAGTTATACACATTGAAAGTTCGTGACTAGGAAAACTTAAGAAATTATCTAATAAATTCCAATTTTAAAGACGGCAACTGGAGAATTTGATAGATTAATTAGTCTGTGGTTTGTCAGAGAATAATCAAGCAAATGATGAATTTTATTAAACTATTTTTGATATACAGTTAACTCTCTCTATATCGAATTCCCATGCTGTATTCTAATTTGTTCAAGTTAGGGAAACTTTGAATTAAAGGAAGTGAAACAAAAAATGATATTTAATGTGTAATATGTATACATAATAAACATAATAAACAGAAAAAGCAGAATCGTATAACATACATACACTTCGAATACAGTTATAGGTAATGATAAAACATTTAATTACTGAGGTTTAGAAAAGTCCGAAATTTTCAGTCGTTTCAAAACTGTGCTATAGATTTGTTGATCAAAGTATGCTTCTATCTTCTGCAGGTTTGTGAAAGCGGTGTCAGGAACATTTTCATTCTTTTCCAAAGCTGAATGTAAAACACTTAGCGCTCTTTGGATATCTGCTTGTCGGGGAACATTCATGTTTTCTTCTTCCGAACTGCTCAAATCCATCGCATCAGTAGGAGTATCGCTAACCATTACCATTATCGTCAACACCAACATACCCTTGGAAAGATTCTCCTTGCACCTCCATACCCAATTCCAAAAGTCGATTCCATAAATATTCTGATTCATCACACTCCTTTTGTAATTCTGATAAGGGTAGTAAATCTTCATCGTCCCAATATGAATTTCTCCCAAAGCCAGCTTTTCGGAAACAATTTTTTGTATCCTATGTTACACAATCCCAAGCTTTCAATGTTATCCGTACGCAGTTTAACAGATTTATTATAGGTAGTTTGTTATTTTATTCAAACATGGATATAATGAGTAAACAAAATATTTTTTCTGTAAAAAGCCTCATGTTTTTTATAATACCCATGTCCATGGGCTGTAAAACGGAAGTTGTGTTTGCTGGAAAATATTGCAAGGATATGAATTTTAATCGTGCCTGTATGTGTTTTGGATGGCTTGTACAATTATCCAAAAACAACAAAATCTTGCGATTCTGGCTTGCGAATTTTTGATCCAGATGTAGCAATCATTTCTCAAAAATTTGTGTAGTCATCCATGCTTTTTTATTATTGTAATAATCCGGTCCAAGCGATTCAACTCCCTTGAAGCAGCACTACTTGTGTGTAACTGCTGTGTACCAATTGTGAATCAAATTCACGTCCGAAGTGAAATTTAATATTAATTGTAGTTGAATTAAACTGATGTTCGATTTAGAGAGATGAAAACTGGCTTAATATCGCCATGAAATGTCGGAATTTTTGATTCGATTAAAGGAGAGTTCGTATTAAAAAATACGAATTAGAGAATGCGTTTACAAATGAATTACCATTTAGTTAAACATATCAAATTACGAATTCGATTTAGAGAAAAATTCAAATTAAAGAGAGGTTAATTTAGGGAGAGTCAACTGTAGTTCTACAACACATCCAAGAAAGATCTTCTACTACTGAAACTATAAATGTAGAAATTTGGCAGGATGTTTCAGATTGTCTAGATGTGGAGACCTATAGATGAAACGCAATCAATCACGGAAATGTACGATATACACAGTCTGGCCATAAATAATCAGTCAGTAAGTACTTTGAAGAATCGTAGCACAAAGAAGACACAATACAAATTAAAAAAATATACATTTAAAAACTACAAATATGTAACTCCCTTTTAAAGCATCTACTGGTTAATCAAAATGCCCACATTTACTGTCTATGCACAACGCTAATCTGCTGTTGCCTCTTATATGCTTTTCTTTAGCGACTCAAAATGCTTATCAGGTTTTCGACAAACCATTTCCTTCAAAGTATTCCATAGTTCGTAGTCTAGCGGGTTTAAATCTGGACTTCCAGTGGGCCAATCTGAAGCTGCTATAAAACCAGGCACATTGTCCTGCAACCACTTCTGGGTTGAGTCTTGTTGAAAACCCCAATCAACTCCATCAAACAAAGTATCGCCTAGAGGCTTGACAACAGGTTCCAAAACTGTGCTCTCATAAACCTTTGCACTTATTTTCATATCTGTTTCGCAAAAATGAATAGGAGTTAGGTACTCCATGCCACGACACACCCCTACCAAACCATTACAGAACTTAAGTGGTTAGTATGCGTGAGGCTTCCTCTTTGGCTTTATAGGATGACCAGGCATATACACCACCATTTTGCAAGTTAAACTTTTCCTCTATCGTGAAAATTTTCTCGATGGTGTGTTAGTGTTTCAACTTTTTCGATCTTTCGAATCTTCTCGTTTTTAGGAAGGTGACTCTACGGTCCCATGTGTAAAACATCTGTGATAATGCGGGGGGCAATATTCATTTCTCTATCCATGATTTTCTGCTTAGGTTGCGGACAGCGGTTGATTTTTGAATGAATGGCTTTGATGACGATTTTTGTTCTTTCATCATCTGTCTCTTAAAAACATTTCAATCTAAAATACACAGACCATTTACTATTTTTAAGCCGTTTTAGGAGTGAGTGAATCTGCGAAGCACTATACCCTGCCTTCATCAAACCGATGACTGGAACGCGTACGTGATAATCGGACCAGTCCATTGTTATTGGCGTTCTTAAGCGACCGAGTTTGTTACTATACTACTAAACGTAAGTATACCACTGGGACTGGCAGTATTTATGGCTAGACTATGTATGTACATGAGAAGACACAACTAAAAGGACATACAAGTACAGTTGACATGAACTGTCAAAAATAACTGGCAGAATTATCTAGTAGAAAGGAAAACGTAAATACACGTCTTCAATTCCTAGTGCGTTAGGTTATCAGCACAAAAATTCCTGCTGTCATGATAATTTTGCCATTGTTATTTCACCTTTATTATAGTGTGATCAAATGTACTATACAAGCTAATATTTCTTGAATTGCATTGATATAGTGTAAGTGTGAGTAACAAGGAAGGAAAGCGTAGGCCATGAAGTGTTTAGAGAAGTGCAAGAAGGGCTATCTGTATCTGTGATATACTATGGAATGGTTGCAATACTTAGTTGAAACTACTCCAATCTGGTGACAAGTAACTGGTAGAGAATCCTCCAGGCATTCTCAACCGTTTACCGAATGAGTAAAAACTAATACTTTAAACCCTATCTTTTTTACGGAAACATTTACACTATGCATGCTTTGCTTTTCGCAAAGTCATTCCTTGGTCAACATGTGCTAGCAATTAGGCTCGGTTTTTAGGCGTAAACTGATTTATGCATGCTGTAAATATTTCCGTATAAATGATAGGATTTTAAAAGCGTTAGTCTTGTGGAATTTATTACTCATTCGGTAAACGGTTGAGAATGATGACCCATACGTCATCGAAACACGTGTCCCGAATTAATTAAAATTTGTGGTGTTTGGAGTTACTGGAGTTTAAACTATATTTTGGCCCTTATATACATATTTCGTATAATATATAATAAACGCAAATACACAAACATTAGCATCGCTACTGCCGGCGACAAAGTCAAGCCAATTGGAGTACAACTCCTCCAGTTTCCTATCTCTCCAGATCGGAAAACGGGATTTAAGACGATCTGGCGGACGAGCACAAAGGGTTTGCTAAATGGACAAAACATTCTCTTGATTGTTAGCGTGTACCCATTCCCTGTGAGCGGCAATCGTTCTGAGGAGTTAGGGAGGCGCAATATTGGCAAGGATCGGAAGCCATACTGTAGGAGCCGACCTCAACGCGCTTGTTATGACTCTGATTGCTTAGTTGAGTTGGACATCTATTCTGTAGGTATGGGCAAGCGTGTCTTCTCCAAGAAGGCTCCAGCAAGTTTGCCAAGAATGTTGTTGATTGATTTATTATTCATTTTCTGGGCTGTCTTAGTCAAGTGGTGCTTATAAGTTAATGACCTGTCCAACGTGACTCCCAGGCATGTAGGGGAGGAGTTGTGTCTTACTTTTTCTCCATCAAAAGAGAGACAACAAGTTTTCTGTGGGCTAGCTTGTTAGTAAGATTGAAAGCACCTACTTGCTTATAGCAATATTTGTAGCACGAGTTTGACATTGTATCATGGCTTGCATTCCGATTTTATTAAGTACTAATGTTTCAAAATTGTGTTCCGATATGCCAGTAATAAGTTGGTCAATTTAATCTATTGGCATTTAGTTTTATCTTCATTATTCTCTCTTAACTTTACGAAAATGATATGCAATTAAATAGAACACCGTGGTTGATAGCTCTGCATTACATATCTATTTCCCTAAATACGTTACAAAACTACAAACATTCAACTTCATTATCATCGTTCCCGCAATCAGTGGCGTAACATTAAGGTAGTGCACGGTGGAAAAATTTTTGTTCACAGTATGTTGAAATTAACTTATTTCTAAAATAATGTGAAAAATGTACCGCAATGTACCTATCTAAATCTTAAATTATTCTAAACACTTTATAAGGACATAATAACAACTGTGAAGTTAGCAAGTAAAGTGCATCTAAGTCATGTATACAGGATGTCCCAATTCAATTTCGTAAGTTAGTTTTGTAAAAGCTAACCAGTCAAGATACGAACCTGCAGCCATGGAAGAAACAATCAAAGCTCTAAAAAACAACAAAATATCTTTTGCTGCCACAGGAATGACATCCAAGGTTTCTTGAAACATACTTAAAAACCGAGTTTTAAGTAAAAATATAAACGTTATTAAAGGCAAACAATTTCTAGGCAACTACAAACTCTGGGAGAGGGGGAGGGGGTAAAGGGATTAGCAGACCATTTGCATTAAAACAGCACTTTTATAATGTGTCAATAAACCAGAACAATCCACCCAGTACGAAAACAATTAATGGCTAGTTATGGAAGGATTGCAACTGTTCCTTCTTTCCATAAGAAGTTTAGAGGCAGAGTTTAGAGATTCATTTCATAATGTATCACATGAAAATAGACCAGCTTATACCTAGTCTTCTGCTATAATATAAGTTGGTTTCTAAATCAATTAAGACACTTTCAAAAAAGGGGTTTCAAACAAAATAAGGTGACTTCTAATTAAGCTATTTTTAAAACCAAGTAAAATGGTTTCTAAACCAGTAAAGAAACTGTTTTAAAAACAATCCCAATTTAGAGGTTATCGACCTTATACACCCTAATTTATACCCTGTGTCCATGCTGAATCATTACGCCTATATAGTGGTTGCTGTGTTGGCGGTTCCATTGCAAGAATCTATTATGTATTGTGGTATCACTTAAACCAAAGAAAATATATGACATCAATTATGTTATATGCCAAAATCAATCATTAGTATTGTTAGAAGCAGCCTTCCTTATCTCTTAATTACACACTACATGGCCATATGCTAAAATCTATTTATACATATACGACATTAGATATTTAATATCGTAATATTTTTAAGCTAATTAATCCCAATACCTAATCCACAATATTGTATATACGAAATTTCGTAATTATTACGAAAAAAGTTAAATATTTAAATGTCACCAAGCGTATGGGAATCTACTACCAGTTCGAATCGGTTATTAAATATACATAGTTTCAATGTTCGATCACCGTGTGAATATCTATATCTGAGGTTTGTTTTAACGAAAGTCTTTCACGATTAATGTTAATGCACTTGTGAAACATCACGTGTATTTGCCATACTGCGTAAAGACATAATGATATGCCTCGAGTTCAAGGTCCTTTATTAAGAATAATGAGATATACAATACTGGAGGAGAGGATTAAATAATTGAATAAGTTGAAAGAGTATAATTGAATGTTTCTGAATAATACAAACTTTGATACCTATTTGAGAAAATTTATTATGTGGAAAATGATGTTTTAACCTTCAATTCGCCGACTATGGTTTGTATCTAGTTTTAAGTATTTTGGTTTCGATTTACAACTGAATTCAAATTTGGAAAATCAATATTCCCAGTTCTATTTTGCTTAATATTTGCATATTTATTACCAGTATCTAGGCTTAGCTTTCGCTATTGGTGAATATTAAAGGAAACCGCAAGTATTTGTACAATTTATACACATTTCCTAGATAATTGAGTTTAAACTTATCGTGTATTATTTGCAATGGAATATAAAGATGTAATTTATGAGAAAATCACGTTTTTTACCGAACATCAGACTCTATCTGGTTGAGATTTATTTTAGAAATAGTAGCAAAATTAATGGCGAATGGGTTTATTCTGTAAGGAAAGCATATCAAGCTTTTCTGCAAGAATTTGCTGATATCCTTATACCCTACGACCATTTTTGCACAACTCTCTTTGCTATTTTGTGCAACTGTTTAGAGAAACTGGTAGCGTGGGTAGTGGTAGACCTACAATTAGAAACGAAGAGAATGTTAAAGTCGTTAAGCAATTAGTAGAGGAGCGCTATCAGGTTTCTGTGCGCCATTTACTTAAGCATGACCTACATTTACATCCTTACCGTTTGCAAACAACCCATGAAATTCTACCTGTAGACCAACCAAAACGACAAGAATTTTGCCAACAATTAATTGAGAGGTTTGTTGTTAATAATGCAACTATCGAAAAGGTTATGTTTACTGAGGAATCATGGTTTTATCTCTCTGGTTATGTAAATTCGCTAGATATGAGAATGCGGAACGTAAATAATCCGCACTTTTTTGTAGAAGCACCATTGCATCCACAGAAAATTGGAATTTGCGCAGCTGTTTGTCAGAGAAGGATTATTGGACCTATACTTTTTCAAGGTATGTCGCTGAAAAATAAGAGAATGTTTAGGGGATCGCATTATGAGTTTAAATACGCGAACAATTTGGCCATAACATTCCTGTGATTTAACATTGTGTGACTTCTCTTTATGGCCGTACTTAAAAATTCCATACTTGCAACTCCTACTTTTGATCTTAACGACCTGCAATAAAGGATCAGTAATAAGTTCGAAGAATTAATAACATGCCTTGGATTTTAGAACATGTTATTAATTCCGTTCAAAGAAAAACTGTAGAGATGAAGGTGGTGGCCATATGATATATCGAATTTAATTATTGTTTCCGTTTATAGCATGATGAATTAATATTGTAATTTTTTTGATTTACGCAATAGAATAAAGGCCTCCTCGAAAATCCTGACGATAAACTCTAATGGAGGACTAGGTGGGGAGCATTGAATTTCTCCAAGAAAGAAACGGTTCTTTTTAGAATCAACACATTCACATTTAAAGAAAGAAAGTCAGTTAATATTGGTTATCCTCTATGATAACCTAATAAGTGAGGTTAGTTGTCATTTGTCATTATCGTTACATAAGTACATGTAAGGAAGTTTACTTCCTTACGCTTTAAGTATATATAATAAATAAGACAGCTAATAGTCACAAAAGTCATTAAAGTACTTAATATTATTTTAAAGTTACATACATAGACATTACGAAGAATAGACATTCAATGTAGTTTCTTTCGTTATTTCAGTGAAACAATTCTTGTCTACTTTGTAAACTTCTATATTAAATTAAACTCACATTGCAAAACTGCAATCTCGTTTATAAAAAAAAATAAGGAAAGAAAATGAACATATTACAATTTGAGTTCAAGAGTGTGGCAGCAGCTGATGAAAAAGCAAACGCAATAATAATAACCTCTATCACCACACAAGATAATAGAGTATTTAACTTGGAGCAAGTCAAGACCAATTTGCAACGAAACATACATTAACAACAGCAGCAACTGCTTTTGCGAAAGTGAAAAATAGTCTGGAAAAAAGGCACCAATCAAGAAAAATATGGATTGCTTTGTCTGATGAAATGAAACATGTGTACTTACTTTCATGAAGATTTACAATTTAACGATATAGTTCTAGAAGAAATGGAATTATTGGAAAAGCTCACTGAAAATTGAGAAAAGTCTGAAGAAAAAAGTTTAGGATAAATAGCCAACGATTTTATTATTTTAAAATTTAGTAACAAATGCTAACCAGTGGATGGATGAGTTTAAGAATTCCTTCTCGACAAACAATACTTGAAATGGTATAGTTGTATGCATATTAAATTATGAGGATGTAGGAAAGTTTACTTCCTTACGCTTATAATAATAATTATCATTTACAGAAGAGTAGGCAACAGCCAGTAGATAGTATACAGTAGACAGCTGACAGACATAAAAGTCATTAAAGTTTTAAAAGAAATTAATAATTATTAGTTTAAAGTTGAATACACATTACGAAGAACAGACATTGAATGTAGTTTCTTTGTTTATTTCAGAGCTTATTATCCAGATAGTTTTTCCACTTTTAGGTCAATGATAACACGCAATTCTAACAAAAGTCAAATTTATTCCAAAACCTTTACAAAATTTATAATCTGGTTTTCGTAACAACTTCTTCATGGAATAAATTTGACTTTTGTTAGAATTGCGTGTTATCATTGACCTAAAAGTGGAAAAACTATCTGGATAATAAGATAAGTTAAAAGGTCATAAAAATACATATATTTATTTCAGAGAAACAATTCTTGTCTACTTTGTAAACATCTATGTATATTCAATTAAACTCATATTACATACATACTTATTTGTGAATCTTCAATCAGACTTACTTCCTTCATCTTACCTCGTTCAATGTTATGGAACTGGTGAGGTTTCCTATAAGCATGCAATTCAAAAATTTCAACAGCGGTTAGCTAATGTTCAGGTGTGGGTTGATGGTTTACGAAATTTGGTAGAAAAGTTTGAACTTAGGGGAGATTACATCAAGAGAAGAAAAAGGATACACGATGAAGAAGATGCTGTTAGACTACTGGCTCTAGATTCTGTAGAAACAAATCTGAAACTATCCTTACCATAAAGGTCTACACAGTTACATAGATCTCTTCATTGGCTAATCACATTTAGAAAGAATGATGCCTTGTGTTTGGACTTTTGTTTATGGATAGCTGAAACCCAGTTTGTAGATAAAAATATCTGCAAAAACATGATTTGTTTGGATGAATCAATATTTACAATCAATAGGAAAGTTGCAGAGCAAAGCGGTAGATTTTGGTCAAGAGAAAATCCCAATTTCAAAATTGCAACTAGAAGTTATTTTACAAAAAGTTTAATCTGTGGTGTGATGTTATGTATGGAAAAATTATCGGTCCATATTATTTTAATGAAGATGTGTGAACTATTTAGAGTTGCATCAAAAATTTTTATAGCCTTGCTCACTCAACAGTGCTGGTAAGAAGTTATCTGCAAGAAAATTTTGGAAACAGATAGATAGGTCGTTATCGACCTGTTAATTAGTAGACTCGTTCCCCCGACTTAAGCCCATTGGCTTTCTTTTTGATGGAGATATGTTAAATGGTATGTTTATGATACCAATTTAGAATTAATTTAGATAACAATATCGACATTTTAAAACAAAAAATCACGGAAGCTGTGAATTTTGTCACTGAAGATATGATCCACAAGGTTTGTTCAGATTTGTGCAGATTTATTTTATTGCGCATGTGCAATCAGAAATTAATTTCCAACTGTTTGTAATTTGCCTTTGTTGGAACGCTTTGTAAAAACAATCTTATTATCTAGATAGTTTTTTCCACTTGTTAGGTCAATGATAACACTTGCAATTCGAACAAAAGTCAAATTTATTCCAAAACCTTTACAATATATATAATCTGGTTTTCGTAACAACTTCTTCAGTGGAATAAAATTGACATTTATTTTGTGTCAAATTATAAATAAATAACTAGCGATGCCTATCAACAAAATTATCTACAGATAAAGAAATTCAGTGATATATAGGATTTTGTTTACAATATAGTGGAGAATTTAAGAAAACCAGATTATAGATATTGTAAAGGTTTTGGAATAAATTTGACTTTTGTTCGAATTGCAAGTGTTATCATTGACCTAACAAGTAGAAAAAACTATCTAGATAATAAGATAAGTTAAAAGGTCATAAAAATACATATATGTAAAAACAATTTCAAATTTTATTTTCTACTGTAAAGAAATTGAATTTAAGATACAAAAAATCTTTCCAATATATACAAAATTTGAGTTCTCAAAGGCGTCGTTTTAAATGATTAACTACTAACCTCAAAATTATAAAGTACCAATGTAAAATGAAATAAGCTACGCATGCGTAAAGCACAGACTCTGAAAATCAGCAAAGAATTCACAAATTGTTCTGACTATCAGCAAACAGTTTCCAATCGATTATTGATTTACTTGGAACATCAAATTTCAGTTTGCAAATTGTAGTTTGGTTTGTTGGAACGGCAAAATTACTAATGCGCAGAATCTTGATAGTTTGCAACTATTACTGATAGTTTCGTATTCTTGTTGGAACAAACCTACAATGTTGACAGGGAATTTGTCCGTAGAGCTGAAAAGTGGTTGTGCTTGAATAATTCATATTACGAAACGATTATAGAGATACTCAATAAAAATAGAACACATTAATCAATGTAGAAGCAGGTTATGCATATATGTAAATATGTATTTATGTACATACTATAAAATTTATTATACAAACATATATGTATATATATTCTAAGAAAACATAAATACAAAATTTATGTACAACAATACTCATACATACATTTATATGTATGTGTATATGCATACACAAACAAATATAACGCGGTATCCATCAAACGATACAAACAAACATAACATAACAAAACGGTATAAACAGCAACTTTATCGAGTAAATACTCAAACGATTGTTTTGTGTTAAAAAGTAGTTCTTTAAATCTTACCTAAATACGTTCGAATAGGTCTCGAATAAGACGTCGAGAGTGGCCGACATTATACAAACAAGAAACAAAAAAGAAAACAAACAGCGCTTCCGCACTAGAACTCCGAAGACTATTGACACTAAAACTAATTGTAAGCTGGAGAACGCGGACGTGTGGTGTTCGAAACTTTGGCAAACTAACTGATCGTCTACCAACCGCAACGTGTTAATGGGAAAGCCTGCCGTAATAGATGCGGATTAAAAGCGAAAAGTTCAGCGCGAATTATTGTTACTTCACAGAAATCGAACGGGTGAATGTAGGAACACAGATTTATAATTATGTAATGAATAACTGTGCACACGTAACATACGAAGCTACATATACACAGTGAAATGTCTATCACGATATCACTTATTAGTAGTTTTCCGTTGGTGGTTACCAATCGCAGCGGTATCGTCGTTTCAATGAAATTTGCAATGTGTTTTCCTAATAGTATCTTTTTTTTTGGTGAATGAATAATGGTTTTACAACATTTGATTCAATGTGACGTGATTTTGTCATGCGGTTTCTATATTTACAAGTTGCGGCAAAATTTCAGTTGTCATTGGATAAGTAATTAAGTATGTTTTCTTCTATCTTTCCTAAATATTCAAAATTGACGTCAATGATCTACTCATCTAACGCTATTATTAGCGTTATTTAGCCTAAATTATCCGTTTAAAGTGTGTTTTATGAAATAAAAGAATGAGAGAGATGTTAGCGTCGCAAAGTAATCAAAAACAAATTACATACATCGCTGTTTAATCTTGTGTGAGTTAAAGTCGCTTAAGAAGTAACATCTACATACATACATATATAAGTAAGCTAGTCATTGCCACGCATTAGCATAAGAAAGATACATTAGAGATTGTGTGCGCTAGAGCACGTTCATTTCTAAGAGTTAGAACACAAAAAGAAATAAGGAAATAAAATCAACCAACCTATTCAAAACCAATTCTAAATCAGATAAGTTGCCTTAGACTTGGTTTTAATCTTAGCAAGTATTTTTTAACCTAATCTAATTCCGGGTAATAAGTGCTTCATAACCTCCCCATGATCTTCAAAATTTTTTTGTGTCTCCCAATAAAGTTTCCACCCCATACTATACTACCAAAAACGATACGAGCTTATGCAGTAGTTCATTATTAATTCTTTTATGTTCTAAATTATTGCAAACAGCCTGCTACTTCTAATTACGTGACCATTGATGACTAGTAGTTCTCTTTAACCGTATTCTGAGGAATATGTTCCTAGTCTTCACTTACTGCATCATCTAATAGTTGGCAACGGATTGCGTACAGATAGAAAGTTCATTAGTGGGAGCAGGTTCTTCTTCAACAGTCTATCAACGGATATATGAGTCCAAGGAATGGTGGCAAAGATGGGAAGAATGTCAAAATGTTAGTAGGTCTACTAACCGGTTATATTAAACTAAATAGGCATAAGTATGGATAACATAAGCTTACGAGAGGATGCTATCTGCATCTACATTGTAAGGGTCTGAAAGTTTCTAGATCTGGAAAGGTCGCCGTGAAGTGGTTTAATCTTGTGGCTGGCAGGTGATAGCCTACAACCTTGGAGATTTTTTCTTTAAGTTGGTCCCATAAGTATCTTGAAGGAACCTGAAATTGGGATTGGAAGACCACCATCATGCCGATAGAAAACAAATATGTAGTATACAAGTATTCAATAATCTGCACATATCAATTATGTGCTAGTATTGAAACCGATTCTTATCGAAAATAACTAATATAGAATCGCCAACAAAAAAATGATACAAAACTCGAGTTCGTCAAGAGATTCCTAACCCAACTCTCGTTTCCTTAGGGAATGACACATTTCTAGTCTCAGAAAATTATTATGTCTCTAGTTGATGCCTACAGTTATTGCCTCTGCTCTGGACTGTTTCGTTAAATCATCTAAACATGCAACTTATACTGGGATGATTTCTCTCTAAGATCCTGTGATTTAAAGTCACTTAAAAAGTAACACATACGTAAGCAGGCTAGCCTTTGCCATGCATTGTACTTCACGAACTATCTATAAGAGATACATTAGAAATTGTGTGCAATTCTAAATCAGATAAGTTGCCTTAGACTTGATTTTAAGCCGGTTGTAATCTTTTTTAACGAAAATAAGTGCCTCATAACCTGTCCATGATCTTCAACATTTTTTTGGGTATCCCAAAACAGTTTCCACCCCAAAAAAGGAACCCTATATCTGTTACCAAACCCTATATCTACTACCAAAAATGATATAAGCTTATGCAGCAGTTCATTATTAATTCTTTTACATTCTAAATAAATATATGCACTATTATGACCTTTATGTACTTATCTTATGTTGCTAATACTTTCTTCCACTGGAATAAATTGATCTTTAATCGAATTAAAAGTGTTATAATTGATGAGCAACATAAGGCTCTAAATAAATTATTACAGGGATCTTTTTAAAACAGCCTGCTTCTTCTAATTATGGAAGACGTGTATATTGTTGACTAACAGTTTGTATAATTATCTTGATGTTATAGCAATTCAAAATCTTTAACCGAATTCTGAGGAATATGTTCCTAGTCTTCACTTACTTCATCTTCTAATTGACTGTGGTTGGGAAGGAATTGCGTACACGTAGGGAGGTCATTCGTGGGAGGTGGCTCTTCTTTCGGTATCACCAAATCGCAAATTCAGCAGTCCATCAACGACTGGATATATAAGTTCGAGGAAAAGTGGCAAAGATCACTAAGAGAAAGGCAAGTAAAAGAGTTCTTAGGGCTCTAAATTTGCTAAAAACCTACTGAGTAAAGACAAGAAGAATATCCAAATGTTAATAGGTCTGCTTACTGGCCATATTAGACTAAATAGGCATATGTATAACATAAGCTTAGAAGAGGATGCTATCTGCAAGATCCAGCAAGAAGGAGGAAGAAACTCCAATTTATGTGTTGTGTCATTGCGAGGATCTACAGGAGAGTAGGTTTCTAAATCTGAAAAGACCGCTGTGAAGTGGTTTAATCTTATAGTTGGCAGGTGATGCTTTAAAACCTTTAAGTTGGTTCCAAAAGTATGCTGCAGAAAGTTGAGGTTGGTATTTGGAAAGCCACCATCATGCCCATGTTTAATATCTCAATAAGCTGCCCAACCACACCGAAGGGGGCGCCAATTATCTTCTCCATTCGAACATTAGATTAATTCTGTGGTAGTATTGAAACCGATCCTTGTCCGAAATAAGTAATATAGAACCGCCACCAAAAAAATAATACAAAACTCCAGTTCGTCTAGAGATTCCTAACCTAAATCTCGTTTCATTAGGGAATGACATATTTCTCCAATCACGTTGTTGCTTTCTATCTATTTTGCCTGGTCTCCTCTTCTTTAATTTGGTTGTATTGCAACTATTTCTGATTATTCGAAATGATATGTTTGTTTAACACATTATTAGTCTCAGAAAATTATCATGTCTTTAGTTGATGCCTACAGTTATTTCCTCTAATCTGGCCTGTTTCGTTAAATCGTTTAACCATGCAATTTATACTAGAATGATTTCTTCCTAAGATCCTGGCAAAATAATTTTGTCAGTACTGCTTTATTATCTGTCATCTTCTCAGATAAAGATTTTTGGTGAATCATCTTTCAACTTCGAAACACTCGTAGATATACTTGAATCACAGAATTTCGTAAGGTTTAAACTAATTTAGAACATAAGATTTAAATGCGTTTCGTTCTGGAAATCTATAATTTTTCAGGGCTTCAAACAAATGAAAATCTAAGAAAGCCCAATAAGGAGTTTTTCATAGTATTTGGCCGTGCCTTTCGGTAGTGGCAATTCAAAAGCAGCTTCTGGATATGTATACTCTGCACACAAGTATAATCTAGTATATGTTTACACGTGCAAGCACTTAATTGTAATGTATACAACCATCCGCTCATTAAATAATTAATGACGTGACTGGATCTGACCTCAAACAGCTAAATAATCATAAACCCGATATAGTTAACGCAAATTGTTTAAACACGTAACGCAATCCTATGGTGTTTCTATATATTTTGTATAAAATATGCAATAATCACAATTTGAATTGCTAATTAGACAAAAATACTATCGCCTCACTACGTTATAATTGACGTAGTAATGTTTAAACGCGCAAACGAATAGGGAATTCCTTTAACATGCTTGTTTCTTTATTGTTTAATTCGAAAAATTCGTGCAATAAGAGTTTGAATATTCCTACTACGAATTGCAATCGGTTGAGGCATTTAATATCAATGTGAAGTTCATACAAGGTGACTTCCAATTTTTACGATCATTGTAGTTATGCTTGATTATAATTCTTATTAATAGCTTAAAATAAAACGCACGCGTCTAATCCATAAATCGAATGCAATATTTAACGGTTATTATGGGTTAATAACCATTGGCACGAGTTCGCCAAATCAAACTTCCACTGTTGTCTATTAATAAAATGGAAAATAATCTAGAACGTGTACCGAACAATATTATGATTTATTCAAAGAATTAATCAACATCTAAAATTTCGTTTGTGCGGTTTAAGTAGGCGCCACATACGTTTAGTCATAATTTCACTAATCGTAAAATTCGGATTACGCGGAAAAAGTGTGTAGTTGTGTAGATTTTATTTATATATACGACTGGTTCATGAACTGACTGGTTCCTATAAAATTTTAAAACGGGAAACAATGGATTGTTCGCGTAGAATACAATGCAGAAGTTGAATAATTCAAATTCATTATTTATTTGTTTAAGACATAATTGGGGAGTAATAAATAATGTGTTACGCTTGCAAATTTGTGGTAAGCTTGTAAGAGAAAAAACAAAACTAAATTTTACCAGTTTCTGTTAGTTTTTTTATATTCGTATTAATAGCAAAAAAAAACACTTTAAACTGCGTGAAAATTAATATGTACTTCCTCAATTAGTATGTACCTTCAAAAAAATTATATTTATGTTAATGTTTTTGTGGGCCCACATAGGTAAGCAGTTTTTAAGGTAACATGCAGTCCCATTGGGTTCTAATGTGAAGAATTCGATATTTGTAAACTACAACTCCAGCTCACGTGATAGAAATAAAAAAAAATTGTTGTGATTTGATATTGTGTGAAGTAACTATGATATTGGAGTTAGGGACTTTAACACAAAATCAAGAATTACGATCATGCTTGATAAAAACCTTAACAAAAGCTGAAAGTTTAAATATTAATGGAAAAAGTTTTGGGCAAAATTACTCCTTGTTGAAATCAGAAGTTGGGCTGAAGAAAGAGTTTTATTGGCTGTAGAAAACTAGAGTTAATCAATATTTACAAACAGCGAGTTGAAGTTTGGTGTCAGTTTGGACGATTGCAGCAAAGCTGTAATAAGTAAAGCAAATTAGAGGTGTTTCAAGAAAGTTGTTCAAAGCACTTAAATTTCCGCTGTGGTAAAGCTGTATGCCAGCAAAAGGTATGAAGAAAAATGAATTTTTTATGCTCAAAAATATTATTATTAACAATATGTATATAAGAATTCTATCCTAATTAGCGTGATTTCTTAAGTAGACTTAATGGTCTGCCGATAATCGTATAATTATAATGTTAGATTGGCTGTTGAATACCCTGAACACTAAGACTATGTGGTATAAAAATGAGGCAATGCTTGAAAAAAATACTTCTAGCCCACTAGCCTGCACCTTTGTATCAAAATTATAGAAGTTTGAGATAAATTCTTGGCTCAAGAATGCTGGAGACTTTGAGAATAAGGGTTTACTCAAAGCTAAAGAACATGTTACCTCATATTAAAGAGAACAGATTTTAGCAGCACCTCCATCACCTCCACCACCACCACCTACTGCATAAATCTAGTAAACTCTCTCTTTAACAGAAATTGTAGAATGCAGAAGAAATTGGTTGCTGATTGATCTAGCAGCGGATACGGAAAGGAAAAGCTATTTTGGGGCCATTACAGCTATTAGACGAACCTAGACTAAGACCTAAGACTAGGTAAATTAACTCTTGACCTCTTGGTGAACTTGTTTCTTCTGGGAGCACAATAGATCTTTTGGCTAAGTGGGCGTTGGAGATGTATTTGCCCGTGAACCAAAAAGATAGACTATCAAGAGTGAGAATTTCTGACAGAAGAATGTATGATTGAAGATTGGTCTTCCGGTGATATTGAACTGGAACTGTGGCTTCTCGATGAATCTTCTTTTTCAGGATCAAATTTTGGGGTCCATTTCCAAAACCCAAACTGACGATTGCTAGCGAAGAATTAGGTGTTCCTTCTGCTTTATATTTGGATGTCTTTGAATCTTTGTACGGAAAAATCAAGGACAACAATTATTGTCTATTGCCTTTCGGAAAAGAGCCACTAAAATCACTTGCAGACACTACTCAAGAACCGCTGTACCCCAACTAAAGTCCAGCAGAATTTTCAATACTATTAGGAATCCTTTGAAAAGTATACCTACTGACAAAGCCTGCATGCTACTCCTCTGTTCCCTGCTCTGCTCTGATACAAAATTAGAAGATATAAAAAGCAAAAATAATTGATGCGAAATCTTGTAAAGGCAATTCTGCGTTTACTAACTCACCTTTCTCCAATAGCTAGTTTAGATTAAAAAACTGTTCCAATTAATGGAAACAATTCTTAAACGATTAAACTTTCTACAATAAATCACTAATTTGATATTAGTCATTACGCACAAGATTAGAACAATAAACTCACTTAAAACAAAGCACTTAAGATACCGTAAAAATTCGACCATAAAGTATAGCATCTTAAACGACGATAGATACCTTTAAGTTTTTCATAGATGCTATAATAACTGTAATATACAATGTAAACATTGAGGAGAGGAAAATTGGAGGAACCTACCGCTACGATGAACGGAACCGAATGTTGTATGTCTCTTATTCATCTGTGTATATATGTATATACATACATATATGTATGTGCATTTACTAAAATTTTCAGAATCTCTGGCAGGATGCCAAGGAATCTCGTATACATACACCAGATACTTACATAGAATAGATACACATAAATACTCACACGCTATATAGCATCTTGTACCTTATCTTTAATCTACATGTTCTATAGGGTGGAGTTTTAAGCACAGCATTGTACAGAATCTATCCAGCATTTTAGTAGAATTTCACCTAATCTTCGGGAATAAAATTACGGAAAAATATTATCAAGGTTGCGATCAGAAGTAAACGGTTCTAAAGTATGTCGTAAGTCTGTTATAACAAGTTCGTGTGTGTGTCGAGCACGTTTTTTTTAGTTACGTAACAGAAATACAGTTACGAAATTAACACATTTAAAAGCAGCTATGTTGGTCGTTACCAAGATATGAGTTTCACCTTATATGCTAAATCTACAAAACTATATTATATGTATACATATGTAGTACATACATAAATGTATTTTATGAATTCTAGGATATGTATGTATGTTTATTTTCTTTCAATAGCAATAGTAGTCTTTAATATAAACAACTATATACATAGATGTATAGAACATGTGTAACAGGCACCAATACACGATCAAAAGGAAAAAATGTAATCTTGACCTATAAATCTAATACCACATTTTAATCTCGTGATATTAGTTCGCAAAAAATAAGGATCAGTAGGTCTATGTATGAAGTCAGTGCTATCTGCTGCGTATTATTAAATATGACTGTCAAATCTGGTATACATCAAATACGTTTGCAGAGTTTAACAATAGAATAAATTGGGAAAATTCCTAAATTCTTTTTCTCCGTCAACATTCTTCTGTAAAAAAACTGCCCACTAAATAATTTTTCTAGAAAGACGAAAGTATGTAGTTGCAGAAAATGAAAAAAGAGCAAGTTAGTATTTACGTTACTTGTACCCAATATTTATCAAGTGATTTCAGGTTTTTCTTACAAGATTGTTGATTATTTAAACTTGAAGTGTCACATAGTTATAGTAGATTCAAGATTTGTTACATTTTTCAGTGATGATTTTAGAGAGAGCTTGTCCAGAGATGATCAAACACATGAAAGGTTACAATTTGGAGGTCATTTTAAACCTCACACTCCTACACATAGTAGTGGAGCAAGTAGCCCAAGAGGTATTGTACCGATTAACCAGATCCAATGGCAGAGAACTTCCTTATGCTTTAAATGGATAAAAAAGGAATTGTACCGCTTTCAGCACTTGACTACATTGGAAAATTATTGAAAAGTGTAATAATCACTGATAGCTCTGTTGCATCATACTTAAAGATGGAAAAAACTTTAATTGGTGGATGATCACACAAAGGTGTTGGACGTCTTGTATTTTGCAGATCTGAAAGAAGACATTTTAATATTTTCAGCGCTTTATCACCTTTGAAAGTCAGCGAAAAATATAATGAACCTCGAAAGCTCTGCTACATGTAACTTAAAAAAATAAATAAAATTATTAGTGGGTGGTAAGGTCATGATTCTCAATTACTTGTGCTTTAGGGGCATGAAAAATAAAATTCTTTTTTAGCATTTGACTACTTTGGATTATGTTTGAAAAGTGCAATAAACTTTGAAAGCTCTATTACTTCCCACTTTCAATATAAAAATAAATTGGTTGGTGGTCAATAAAAGGTTTCAATTGTTTTTATACTTTTTAGGTCTAAAAATAGACATTTTAATATTTCCAGCGATTGATTACATCTAAAATTCATTGAAAAATATAATAAACTCTGAAAAAAAAAAAATAAAAATATAATAAAGCTCTGCTACACGCAAGCTACAAAAAATAAATAAAATAATTGGTGGATGGTGAAGCGATGAATTTCAATTTTTTGTACTTTAAAGGTATGAGAAAGGAAGTTGTAACACTTTTAGCACTTCACTATTTTGTACAATTCTTGAAAAGTGGAATAAACGTTGAAAAACCTGTTAAATCAAACTTGAAAACGGATAAAAGTTAAGTGGTCAAAACAAGGAATTCAATTTTTTGTATTTTCAGGTTGGAAAAAAGACATTTTTAATATTTTCAGCTCTTGATTACCTCTGAGAGCCATCGGAAAGTATAATAAACCTTCAAAACTCTGCTATATCCAACTTAAAAAAATAAATAAAATTATTGGTGGCTAGTAAAGTGATGACATTCAATTTCTTGCGGTTTAGAGGCTTGAAAATGGGAATTATAACGCTTTTAGCATTTGACTACATACTTTGGAAAATTCTTAAAAAGTGAAATAAACTTTGAAAGCTGTGCCATATAAAACTTTAAGTCAGATAAAAATGAATTCGTTGGTGGTCAAAATAAAGTCTTCAACTTTTTGTATTTTTCAGATCTGAAAAACGACATTTTAATATTTCTAACGGTTGATTACATCTAAAAGTCATTGAAAAATATAATAAATTTTGAAAGCTCTGCCATATGGAAGTTAAAAATACATAAATAAAATAATTGGTGGGTGGTAAAGTTTTGAATTTCAATTTCTTGTGCTTTAAAGGCATGAGAAAGGGAAGTTGTAACACTTTCAATACTTGAGTTCTTGGGAAAATTCTTAAAAAGTCAAATAAACTTTAAAAGCTCTGCTATATGAAACTTCAAGTCGGGTAAAAGTTAATTGGTGGGTTGTCAAAAGAAGGTACTCAACTTTTGGTATTTTTCTGGTCTGAAAAAATATATTCTAATATTTTCAGCTCTTGATCACCTCTGAGAGTCATCGAAAAGTATAATAAACTTGGAATGCAGCTAAAAAATACGTACAAAATAATAATAATATTAATAATAATAATAATAGACAATTTATTATCCAACAGGCATGGCCCAATTGCAGGATAATATTTACAAAACATACAAAGTATATACTTCATGTGTGGCAAAAAAAAAACAACAAACAGCATTGGCAAGATACATTAAACAGTAGCAACTACCAAATATGTAAGAAAAAAAATGACAATGAATTATAATAAATCAGACCCAGTCAAATAGATTATCTTCAAGCCTATTACCAATCCAAGATAGTGTGTAGATCGGCGCCCTTCTCATGACATCTGTCCTGGCAAATGGAACTAGGAAAGTGCGATCGTATCTCGAATTCAACCTTGGTACGAAGAAATGCAGGCGTTCAAGTAAGAAAGAGCAGTCGATGTTGTTCTGAACTAATTTAGTTAGAAATTTCTTATACATTTCCCCCCTCCTTCTGCCCAATGCTAACATACCATGTCTCGACAGCAATTCGTCCTGAGGCATTCCCGTGTCAGGGCAAGTTACATCCCTTTTATAAGACAGGAATTTTAGAAATTTGCGATGAATAGTATCTAGTCTTAGACAGTCACAAGCATACAAGGGGTTCCAAATCAAAGAAGCATATTCAAGTTTACTTAGAACATACGCAAAGTATAACGACTTTAGGACTGTTACATCTTTAAAATATTTGGAGACACGCATTATAAAACCCAGTGATTTTATTGCCGCAGAACATATACCGCTGATATGCGATCTGAAGGTGAAGGTGGCATCAAAAGTTACACCAAGGTCACTATATTCAAGTTTATGAGTTAAAGTGGTGCCCTTGATACGATAAGATGAAATAGAGGGTGAAAAAGAACGGGTATAGGTGAGTATACAACATTTTTCAACATTCAATTTAAGTTTGAAGTTATCACACCAATCAGTTATTGAATTTAGAGCTCACTGGAGTCGATTTACATCATCAAGCGAGGAAATCTCACAGAAAATTTTAATGTCATCTGCATAAGCAAGTATTGGAAGGTCAATTTGGGAAAGCAGGTCATTGATAAAAAGAACGAACAACAAGGGACCTAAGTAATAAATAATTGGTTGCAATTGCTGTCCACAGCAGAAGACCTTAATTGCAGATCTAACTATACTTGTAGCTTATTTTCGGGATTGGAGATTGACACCTTGTATGTATGTGCAAAACCGACTCAGTTTGTTTTTATCTTAACAAGAAATTAGTTAAGACAGAGCTTAGAATGTCGTTTAATAAAACCTCCCCAATAAGTATAACAAAAAAGATATTGCAATAAAATTTCAATGGATTATATTTAGTTTTACGACTTATACGAAAATCTGTTTATAGTGCATGCGTTAATAATATATTTTTATGTATTCTTTAATGTGTAATATTACTGGCTCTTCTTCTAACGTAACTAATCACATTTCCACTTAAAATGTGTCAAATCTACAAGAAATAGTATGATGATTTAATATTTTCCGCAAGAAGAAGCTTAGAATAGATCCTGGAAAATATTTCAGTAGAAAATCCTCCAATTCGGAATATCCCGGTTCATAATTCATGAAGTGGAAATAAAAATAACCGTTCGACTAACATAACACATTCGTATTTTGTTAGCTGTTATTAACGTTAAATATTTCGATGAGGTTGTGATTAATTTTAGGTTTTCGGCAAGCGTTATAATTATCGCGATCGACCTCTATTCTATATCGTATCTTCTGCTTTCCAAGTATTCAGAGGTAGAGACCATCATAAATCAGTGCTATTATACACATACGTAGAGTTATTATTAGTTTTTAGGTCGTCGACAGGAGTTGATGTTATGATGGATCACTTCTTCCTGTGTAGCTTTTGTAATTTCGTATTCTTTGTTCATTTATTAGGAGAGTAGCGTTAATCAGCGAATTAGCATGTATTAGGGTCAACTAAATGATATAATCAGATAGACAGGTATGTCTGTATTAATTAATATCCACAATTAATTATGTACCATTTAAGGCAATTTTTAAATATTCTATATTTATTTATTACAAAAACGACATCGAGCAATTACTAGACGACGTACTAAAATTCTGACATGTTGAGGAGTTTAATCTAAATCTTTGGAATGAAATTAAAAATTTCTACGAGTATGTAAAATTTATCCAAAACTATTATAACGCTATCTGGATAGCTTGCATAACGATGTATTACTTGAAACCAGTTCTGAATACGAACAATAGATTCCTATTCGAATGATGATTTATATTACTGAGTTACTAGTTCAATTTGCGTATTACTCGTTTCCGGCTGAGGAAATCGTTTTTCGTATTCTGTCGTCGACCAAAATATTTGGGGAATATTTTTATTTATAGAAGTGGAAATTCTATTTATTTCGATTATGGAATATTCTCATATTCAGCTTAATCTATTTATTATCTCTAATGTTTGGCAACAACACTCTATATATATGTATATCACCCTCTATACAGCCGCGAGTATGTACCACCCTGTATACATCACTGTATATACATATATATTAAGTAATATATATCACCCTGTATACAGCCGCGAGTATGCACCACCCTGTATACAATACTGTTAATATACATCCCGCGTATATGTACAACAACCTAATTATCACCCCGTATAGTAGATAATGTACTGCCCTGTATATGCACTTAATGTTTACACAGTCCTTTTTATTATTTGTTTAATAACAATGTAATCACAAAGTCATTAAGTGACGTCACGACATCGGCATTTGTTTATTATTAGTGTTACTTCGGTACGTGCGGTTATTCCGGACGGGCGTATCGTTGTCCGTGGGGTTCATTTTCTAACAACAGTATTTTCCGCTGTTGTATTTCTATCTGTGCTGCTTTCACATTTAATTTTCTTCTATCTATCTTATTCCCGTTATGCGAACACGCAATTTTTAATTGCTGTCCGAAGGTTTCAATTTTTGAGTTATTTCTAACTTCAAAATTCCCCGCACAAATGCGTGCACTCGTTATAGCGTTAGTTGGTACCTATTTTGTTACCAACTAACCAACTACTCAATATGAATGCCGTGTTGTTATTTTTCTCCAAATATTGCCAACAATTGTTGTAAAGCATTCATGTTGGGTAAGGTCGTTTCGTTTCTTGAGTGTTTGGGTGCTGAATGTATGGGATTGCAAGTTATTTTCTTCGTGTGCTTGATTCCTTGGCTGACTATATATTTAATGCGAATACTCTGTAGTAACTCATTTCCCAAATTTTACACAAGGGAGGTATGCAATAGTGCGAATGCTGTCACTAGAGCTCGTATGGTCGTTGGGTTCTTGCTTCTTGTTTGACATTCGGATTCTTCCGAATGGGTGCTCTAATGGCACAGTTCCAATGACACCAAAATGCCTCTGTATGAGGCCTATCAAACTGTTGTGGGTGCTTGGCGTCCACAAGAGTATCGATGTGGCAGCCCCAATCTTGCGTATATCTCCATTGTTCTAATTTGGGATCAATGACTGCTGCAATGTATTCATGTTGGGTTATAGTCTTGCATTCTTTATCGTGTGGTTTCTTCCACAACGACACGAATTCTCTTGAGTGTTTGTGTACTGAGTGTGTGAGGGTGATATTGGAGTGCAAGTTATTTTCTTCGTGTGTTAGATGAATGACTGTGTGCGATTATTTGGTGAGTGTGTGATGGTGGTGTGCAAGTTATTTTCTTCGTGTGCTTGATTCCTTGGCTGGCTATATATTCAATGTGAATGCTCTGTAGTAACTCATTTCCCAAATTTTACACAATGGAGGTATACAATAGTGCGAATGCTGTCACTAGAGCTCGTATGGTCGTTGGGTTCTTGCTTCTCGTTTGACATTCGGATTCTTCCGAATGGGTGCTCTAATGGCACAGTTCTAATGACACCAAAATGCCTCTGTATGAGGCCTATCAAACTGTTGTGGGTGCTTGGCGTCCACAAGAGTACCGATGTGGCAGCCCCAATCTTGCGTATACCTCCATTGTTCTAATTTGGGAACAATGACTGCTGCAATGCATTCATTTTGGGTTATAGCCTTACATTTCTTATCGTGTCGTTTCTTCTACAACGACACGAATTCTCTTGAGTGTTTCTGTTCTGAGTGTGTGAGGATGATGTTTGAGTGCAAGTTATTTTCATATTGTGCTTGATGAATGACTGTGTATGATTATTTGGTGAGTGTGTGAGGATGACCGTGTTGTACTTATTGTATGAGAGTGATGTTAGAGTGAAAGTTCTCGATGGTCTTTTGGGTGTTTTATAGTCTGTTACAGGTCACAGGTGAAGCGACAATGATTTCTAAAGGCGGAGTTAGTTTGTACCAACATTTACGAAGCGTCCACGTTCTCTATTCTTCTTATATATGAGCTCTACGATATTTTTTTAGATGAATTTGCCGAAAAATATTTGCTTAGTTAAAGATTAGTATTTTTATCTTTCGTTGTCACTGTTGGTGGATTAACTAAGCAAATATTGCGTTCAATATTTAAATTTATATTAATGTAAAGGTTAACAATTATTGGATTACTTACTAAAATCTAAATTAATTATTATGAGATTGCTGTTACGAAGCGAATGGAGTTCATATTCGTTTTGTACGTAAGTATCCAGTAATTGCATACCTACTGCAATTTATGACGTATGTACAGTTTTAATGTAATATTTGTTTGGGGCTCACCTCTTGCCCCCTTCTACCTTTTCGGTGGTGTGGGACAATTGGTGGGTCAGCGTGAGGGAGCCAGGAAATGAGGTCAACAATTTGTTGGCTTTATATCTTGGTGGGTAAGTGGAGGGACCTCAATAATTTTGTATTAAGTTGTAAGTTAGGGAAGTATGCAGCTTTATCACTGGTACATGGAAAAAATATACATACGTACATGAATTGTACATAATAAAATTTATTTTTGGGGCTCGCTTCTTGCGTCCTTCTACCTTTTCGGTGGCTGGACACAATTGGTAAGTCAGCGTGAGGAACCCGGGAGATTAGGTCAACAATTTGTTGGCTTTATCTCTTGGGGAAGGTGGAGTAAGTGGAGGTATTTAAATAAATTGTGAAGCCTCATTCTTCCGAAAATATAGATTTTTGAACTG
>SMLS01068844.1:0-48899 GCA_004785975.1 Popillia japonica
GTCTTCTAATTACAATGTAAATACTGAGCAATTAGTTCCCCGTTGGTAAAGTATACTGTCAAGTTAGAGTGTTAAAAAGTTCTTAGTTATACCTCTGCATTAGTTCCAAAACGAAAAGTCAATGTATGGCGAATTCTAGAGCAGTACTATCAAACTTTTCGTAATATATTCACTCTGGAGTGTGTGTGGAGGAGAAGGACTGACAAATATAGCAAAATATCGACGAAACATGTTTTGTTCTTGCCCTCAACGTCTGAGCATTAATAAAACTGGAGCACAAATTAGAAGAGTGTAATGGACTTCTTAGATTCGATTACTGAAAAAAAAGATTTAATTTTTTAGCGGTGACGTGCTTTAGTGCAAGAAATTGCTGTAGACTTAATATCTTCTTTACTGTAGGAATCAACTTTTTACCTTCTCAAAGACGTTGCGTCGTTTTGTCAATGGCATCTTCATCCAGATT
This sequence comes from Popillia japonica, assembly GCA_004785975.1. NCBI lineage: Eukaryota > Metazoa > Arthropoda > Insecta > Coleoptera > Scarabaeidae > Popillia > Popillia japonica. Next base: position 464 of record SMLS01068844.1, read on the forward strand.
ACCTCTTAAGACATACCAACAAGCAAATTATAGCTTGAATAAAGTTGACGTTTTTGACTACCAAAATCCTCAATTCATTTTCTAAAATGAAATTTACCTGTTTATCTCTGCACTTAGTTTTTAATAGTGTTTATGTCAAAAGGTTGAGTCAGTGTTGGTGTGTTTGATAGCAAATATTTAAAGATTATGTTCTTTATTGTTTATTAAAAATACTCTCTATGCATTCAAATCATCATGACAGTCAATGACCAATCTTTTGGTATCAAATTCTGAAAAGAACGGTATGTTTTAGCTTCTACAGTAACAAACAGTTTTCTCTTCTTTATGTTAGTACAAAGTAAAACGATTGATTCTATGCCGTCGTCAAGATTTCTCATTGATTCCAGGAAGCTTTTCAGTTTCTCGATGAAAAAAAAAGGCACGACATATCTGTTTTTCACCAAGCAAGCTATTCACCAATCACCTGAAAATTCTCAAGCTCCTGGTCAGATTTTTTGTAACGTCAACGACTTTGCAGTCTTTTAGCGAAAATTCGGAACCATTTGCAAATCACCTCGTCAACTTTAGCGTCTTTTCCTTCTCGTTTATGTTTTTTTGTACCATTCACTTCATTTGCAGCATTCCTAGTCCCTTTAGAATTTCTGACAGGTTCTGATTCAGTGTGTTTGAATGTTGTTTATTTGATTTAATAGTTCCCTTTTGTTAACCCCGCTAAAGTCTGTACTATTTCTGATACCGTTTCCTGAAATATGTCCCAATAATCTGAGTGCATTTTGTAATTTATGGCGAACCAGTTTTATGATATCTCATCAAGTAATTTTACATAACCTGTGAAGAGGGTACTATTCCTGGCAAAAATATAACGAAGCAGAATTTAAAAAAGTAGGTCTTCCACGTGCAAGTACTCCAACTATCATCATCATCATCACCTTATTACACAAGAAATTGTCTGCATTTATCTTGTAATTACTGTCAAATGTATTAGATAGTACAACATGCAGCAATAAAGAACACTATGCATACTTATTAGTTGCTATTTCAATTACGTCTATACTTCATAGATCGTAATCATGATGTATCTACCTTTAAGCAAAATGCTGGAGGTATCACTTACTTGTGCATCGCACAGTAACTATCTCTAATTAGATAATCAACATACATCCTAATAATCATCTGTTTTTAAATAGGATAATGGGGTTCCGTGCTGTGAAGTGTCTCGAAAAAATTTCGTAATTATCTTTAGAGACATCCGTTACTGAATTTGAGTCATAACATGTCATAATAGTTATACATCACATAGATACCCGAACGTGTACATACGCGTACAGTGCCGTTGGAAAATAATGAACCAGTCACTTCTTAACTAAAAAAATATCGAAAAAATTCGAACAAAATAGATTTATGTTAATCTGTGTTTTAGAATAAATCTAAAATACAAATATTAACTGTTGCTGTGTTGTTTTTTCGATATCTTTCTTCACGAAATCATAAGAGCAATTGGACGAAAATTTAAACAATATTTTGCAACTATCTTTACAGGTTGAACTGAGACTGTTTTAAAATATTGGCCCACAATTTTCCATCTATCTATGATTAGCTAGCATAAATTCTATTCTTTTATTGAATTCCAAGTATTCATTTCATATTTCTATTTACATTTGCATAACATTTGGAGGAATGCTTATTTTTGTTTTAATAAGAAGCCAAAATTCTTCTCCAGTACTGAATCTTCATCAACCATCGCACATAATTTCAGACGAAACTTTACACTAGAAAGTGGTCTTTAGCATATTTTGGCACCCAAACTTTGTCACCTGTTCTAATGAGTAATTTACTATATTAGGAAATCAAGCAAAAATTTTAACAGCGTAACGGCTTATTTAGTAAGTACTCAATTCAACGCATTTAATCCAATACCACGTAAGAACGTATGTAGAATATAATTGTGGTCTGGTTTCATCGTATAGCAGTGTATGTCATCGTATCAATTATAATGTAGAATGCATTAGAATAACTAACTAGTAAAGTTGTTCTACAAGAGCGACCAAGAACTAGAGTTTCACTTATTATCCGCCAACTAGTTTCTTATCTCCTACATGTATCAATCCTTATTAGTAATTACTAAAACAAATCGCTGTCATAAATTTTAATAAGGTAATGTATAGCTCATTTATGTTGTACTCATATTGCGTGGATTGTATGCGATACCAAGATATGGGTAATAGGAATTTATAGCCGTACGCGGATGTAAGTACAGTCTTCCAGATATCTAATGTCTCCCCTACGTTTTTAGGAACAGACTATGTTTTATTTGGAAATAAATATATGTAACCATGATTAATATAGTGCAATATCTTAAGTCTAGATAATAATTTAATCAGTGGTAGTTTAAAGCTGTAGCAGCGGAAATAATTATTTATCACTACCAGTAAATCGCTAGCGAAGCTGGAAAAATCTGTGTTGGATTGGCTATATCTGTACCATACTTAATATCCTTGCATATCCTCAACTTTTCCCTTAGTTCTTAATTTCCCAGACGCATTTTGTGAGTTCCTTTACAAAATAAGTAGCGAATGGCAAACCATTTGTGTTCGTGGTTTGTTCTGTGTATGTATGCATGGACTAGCATCCATTATAAAGTTTGTCGTGTTAGCTAAAAACCCAGCCAAGCTTCAAGTTGAAGCTGATGTAAGGGATTGTCGGAGTTTACCTCATGTCCACCATTTATAGGCAAATTCCTATGCATATAGAATACATCATGCGAATTATTTGAGTCCTCCATCGATTCCACTTACCGATTATCTGGCTCCCAATCACTGCCACTATCCCCAAGTGGATCTGGATCACTATCTTTCCCAGTCATAATATTTCTCACCTTTTCCTCTACTTCCGCCTGAGAATGTCTGACCTCAAAATAAATGTTGGCAAAACTGCTTAATACAAAAAAAGAAAACAACAATCAAGATGCTCGAAAACCAACTACCAGTAATACTACTTGCAACATAATGTTAAAAAATACGTTTAATAATATATATAATAAAAACTTCGAGGTTTCGCTACTAATGTAAGTGGCTTCTTCAGGAGCAAAGTGGGTATCGTAGAGGGTACCAGTAGGTCACGGTAACTCGACGTGTCAACTACGCTAGAGGCGAAAACCTTCTGACTTACTAACCATGACACGGTCAACACCCGGAAACCCTCATAATAGAGACTCGGGCAGTGGAAGCTTTCGATCATTTGTTCTATACAAATTCCAAAATGCGATAAATATGTCTATCTATGGCAGACAATGTGAGATTATTGGGTATTGTACTAAATATGTATTTCTAGTTGTAGCTCTGTACCATCCTTATTTCACTCTTGCGGTCGAATAACGTGCAGTCAGCGTTGTCTGCTATATAGTCCTCGTATTCACATATTGCGTCCTCTACTTTACAAATTTTAACCAGTTATGCCTAAAATATTCGATGAAAGACTTAGTGAGATAATAGTCAGATTTATCAAGTGACAGATTTGGCATCCTGCTTTACTTTTGTTTCGTCCTTCTGTTTCCAAGTTTCGTGACTCTCTTCTCTTCTTGGATCCGTAATGGATCAGAATTATCATTACTTCTATAATAATTAGCATCGCCAGTTCAGAAGCCGTACGATATGAGCTGGCGATGCTAAGAACTCTGCGTATCTGTACTGAAGTTGTCCGCTTCCACACCTCCCTTCTTTTGATGTATCAACCCAAATTTTACTTGCATATAGTAGTCTGGATGATGGTGATAAGGAATAAAGCCCAAGTAGCCGTTGGTTTCCATACGTTAGCCACAAACCGGTTAGCATAATTGTTGCCACAGCAGCCTTATTCCCCTACGATTGTATATATTTCCAGATATGTTTTTGCTCGACAATGTTACTCTCTTAGTTAGAATGAATACCAAAACGCATTTTTTTCCAAGACCGAGAGATGGCCACTACGCACAATATCTTAAAGGAATATGTATTAGCTTGGCTATGAATAAAGTGTCTACTTAAGTTTGAAGTATATCTAGGACATAAATAGGTACTTTACAAAGATCACTTACCGGCAATATTTTCTATTTTGTAATATTATTACAATACTATTGTACGGGAACAATAACAAATACATAATCGCTTTATCAACAATATAGAAGGTGCATACTTAAACATGACGACTACTTCATTATTGTCTTCACACTGAGCACTGCATTTACGCAGACATTGCCATTATTTTTCTTATCTTCAAATTAAGTATTTAGGAACTGATATTAAAAATATAACAATGTAAATTAATATAGCTGTATCGATAACAGTAATTTGCATCTTTAAAATGACCATAACGAACACGTTATTGAATTAGTTAACGGGGAATAATAATGAAGTATAATTGTGAAAACCTTTACAATCAAATTGAGCATGAAATTCTGTTAGATAACAAATCTAAACGCAGCTATGAATTATGCATATCTAAAGCGTAAATTAGAAGCGCTATTTAAATAATGCTTACATGTGACCATAAAATTCAAATAGTTCGTTTTGAATCTTAAATATTCATTTATTGCGTTTGATGCAAAGCAAATTGTGAAGTCAATAAGATGCACATTGCGATTTAATATTGTAATAACAATACTAATAAATTTATTATGGATGCAGTAGTAGCTTTCATGAATAAATTGTATGCATGCACTACCCAGATATGTTAAAATGGATGGAGGCGGATGGAATTGTTGATTAGACAGAATATAAATGTTTAATTATTGTTACTTATTAAACAACTTTCATAAATATGTAAATAATGTTTTGCTTTTCCAAAAGCATCCATTTCATGAACAATAAATAAAAGGAACCGTAACAGGTTTTTTATCTTTTTCATAATTCATTATTTAAAGCACATACCTTATGATATGATGTATGTCGACATACATCATCAATGTGATTGAAATCAATATAAATGATGAAAAGTTGACATTCTCATCATAGCATCCTTTAAATATAGTCATACTGGGTGTAACACTTCTAATGTCACTGAGAATATTGAAGGATCAATTTAACTAAAAACAGTGTTACACGCAAGTTGTCAGTAAACTTGAACCTACGTAGTTCGTTGGTCTTTGACAATCATATGATTGACAAAATTGATAATTCGGGTATAGTCACAATAATTGCTCTCCCATTGAACTTGAATTTGATCTGTGACTTTTAATTATTAATTTCCGCAACTGCGGTGTTTAATACTATGTTGTATAGATATCAAATTAGTCTATACCCATGTGATGTCAAAGCAACATCTTGTTGTCATGGCAAGAAATAAGAGATTATTAAAAAAGTAGCAATAAAATCTTATCGTATGTCTTATCTCCAAAAATATTGGACGCAGTTTATCAATTGGTATAAAGAGATTCCAGAATTGAACTGAAACACGCAGCCTCAATGCTGAAGATTTCATATGACCGCGTTCATCATACAATTGACGCCCTCGGCCACAAAAAAAAACATCTGTGAAATAGATTCTTCAGTGTTTGAAAGTTGTACTCCAGCAAATAAGTAAATCTTTTTTTTTACCATCCTTGACTATATATAAAACAATTTCTACTATCCAAAATCAAAACAGTCTTGAAGAGTATAAGAGAGTGATGATTCTCTAACGCCCAAGAAATTTGGAGCTTTTTGAACTACAAATGATCGCACTCAATTGCTACATCGCAATATTATTGTCAATACCACTAATCTAGTTTTATGGATCTACCAGCATAAGGTTATAAACAAACTTTCTTTTTTTACAGGTGTATTTCTCATTCCATATTTTTTAATAATGATAGTATGTGGCGTTCCAATGTTATACATGGAACTAGCTGTTGGGCAGTTTGTAGGACGGGGTCCCATTGCAGCTTTAGGAAGTTTGTGTCCCTTACTGAAAGGTAAAGCTTGTCAGATACTTTAATCACAATAACTCAATACATTAAATTAATTTAATTTGTGTATTATTTTTACTATTAAAGGTACTGGGTTAGGCAGCGTTGTGATATCTTTTTTTATGTCTACGTATTATTGTGTTATAATCGCGTACGGTGTTTATTATTTCTTCACGTCGTTCAGGCCGCATCATCCTTGGGTCGACTGCACAAACCGCTGGAATACGGAAAATTGTTGGATACCGAGACTGAAAGATGATAATATATCTAGACCGTACAACAGTCAAACACCTGCTGAAGAATTCTTTCAGTAAGTGTTAAACTCACATGAAATGTTATCGAATAATACCGATTTATTCCTTTCTAGCATCAAAGTTCTACAAATTAGCAAGGGTCTCCACGATTTTGGTACCTTAAGATGGGAGTTAGTTGCATGCTTGCTGTGCGCCTGGGTGTTAGTGTATTTTGGCCTTTGGAAAAGTATTAAATCGTCAGCTAAAGTCAGATATTTAACTGCAACGTTACCGTTCATCTTCATCATCGTTTTCCTGGCAAAATCTTTAACTTTAGAAGGAGCACAACTTGGAATGAAATACTTCTTCCAGCCAAAATGGGAACTGCTTGGTGACGCAAAAGTAAGTTTTAATATTTGTCATTTTCAGTAAGATAATAGTATTATATGCCAAACAATCACTACATCCATTATAGAACTGTGTACTTCTTAATTCTCAACCTATTATTCAAAGTAAATACTACTGTCAGTGAAAGGATACAACTGCATACATATTTTAAAAGTTCTTTTACGAGATGTAACATTTTGCCGAATACAATACTTACAAAAAGTACGAAATTTAAAACAGAAACAATTATACGTAAGGTCATGATACATATTTATGTAGCAAACCTTGCTCCCGAAAACTTCCACCGAAGGTTTCGTGCTTTTTAAATCTTCTCTTCTTTTGTGCTAAATAAGGTTTTCTCCTTGCATGGATCTCTTAATTTAATCCGAATACATTCTCGAGAGATTGTCTCTATTTCGTAAAGTAATCTTGCAACTAAGTTTACGATTACAAGTTCAGATGTTACATCTTATAATTTATTTTTTGTTTCTGTCTATTAATAAGGATGGACTTCCGCTACGTAGTTTATTTACAAAATACCAATTGAAATTTCCACTAATGCAAAAGTTGCAATTTTGTGTAAGGTATTGTTAGTAACACTTTCTATTGAAACTTACAATGCACATAAGTACATATATTACATATTAAACTACAGCCAAATATAACAATAGGGCATGCTTACACATTTTTTAATCTTTTAAGCATGTTGTTAGAATCTTGACGCGTACCTCATATGAGTAACTAATACGTACAAACAGCACATTATCTCTACAATCTGTATTACTCTATTTAAAATAGCATAAAATGATTCTATACGAACTTAAAATCATTTTCTGTAACTAGTTCTATCCGCTTTTGTAAAGTATTTGATAATATAATAGACCACTTACGCATTAAATAGTATTATCGTTTGTAGTCAATATTGGAGTTTAATTTAATAATATATACTTGAATATATTATCACAGGTGCGGTGTAGGCAGCTGTAGCAGCTTCTTATAAGACATGTTGTTTGTCAATACTACAACTGCAGCTTTGTAAATGTGTTTCCATGAATTTAATACATTATCTCATACACAATATGATCAAAGATCAAACTTAAGGTGGTTATATTATACTCATGACAGATTAGGTTTTGGCGTTTTGACAAATTGCTACATACAAACGTTTAAGTTGAAAAAATAAAAAGTTTAATAAGAAAAACAGCTACAATAAATACTCAATGTGATCTCCTTCATTTTATATACATAACGCCGCTCTTCATTTCATGGTATTGAAAGCATTCCTTAAATTATGTGGTGTAATTTCCTCATAGACATTTCGAAGAGCGTCAGTAAGTTCTTCAATTGTATGAGGACGATTCGTCAATACTCATTTTTTTTAGGTGTGGATAAATGAAATAGATCATAGTTGTTAAATCTGGAGATTGTGGTGGAAAGTCTACTAACCTACAAACGAATTCATGCAATAATTTCATCGATTCTCTTGTCTTATGGGCTGTTGCATTATCTTGCTGGAAATATATTCTGCCAGTTCGTTACTATGTATGCACACAATTGATTTACAAATGATAATAATAAATTATTACCTAATCGTTTTGCAGTTATCGTATTATTAAAGAATATTGGACCAATAATCTGTCTACCAAAAAACGTCTATTTTTTTGTGAATGCAAGGCTGTTTCAAGAATTTCATGTGGATGATCACTAGACCAGATTGTTTGCATTGTTTATTTATATATCCTTATAAAGAAAGTCATTCATCGGACCTAAACAATTTGTCAAGAACGTCATCATTATTAATCGTGATCAATTGGTAAAAGCTCTTGTAGGCAATGAAATTTGTATGGAGAGTTTTGTAGATATTTTTTAAGGATTTCCTGGCAGCTCCCATAGCACATTTGTATTTCTTGCGAAAGCTTACCAATCGATTTCTTAGGTGATTGAGTTATTGATTCCTCAACATAGGCCAAATTATCAACTGCTTTAGTGGGCTGCCAGCACCTGGTTTTTGCTACACAACTCCTGTTTCTACGGAATTTAGCCACTGACACTTGAATCTTGAATCATTTGCCGCAAACTGTCACATGTTGTTGGAAAGTTTGGAAATTCTGCCCGAAATTCTTCTAGAGAAACCTGCAAAAAGTACAGCCATTCTCCATTTTCTAATTTCACACCATTTGTGAAGTAAGATTCCGTCTGAAAGTCTTGTTGATTTATTATAAACATTTTAAGTGTGAATTAACAAATGCATTAACGACAGATGTGTTTTATTTGTCAGAACATACCAACATAATATTTTCAAAAAATAGTTTCATGACTTGTAAGAGGGTAAAGTTAAATGATCGTATGGAATTATTTTTATCTCAACAGTGTACGCCAGTTCAACCGAAGTATCCATACAGCAAAAAATGCTTCAAAAACCCACCGACAAGGTTCGAATCCATAAGTACTGCATTATGTATCTAGAGCCCCTCTTGCTCTGTTATCATCCATTTGTAATAACAATTGATTGTTTCGATTTAAAAAATATAACTGTGCACTGTGACACGTAAAATATCTCTAGCGTTCTAGTAAATAAACAACATTTTCTGTTGATTAGTCAAAATTTATGATCTATGGTTGCAGCATTTTTCTTTCTGTTTTTGATTCCGAACTATAGTAATAAATCCAGGCTTCACCACAAATGATTAGTCGGTACCTAAGACTAATTCCATTAACCTTCATATGTTAAGAATTCTTTAGACACTTCTATAGAATGTATACATGTTTTGAATAAACACACAGCATTATAGCGATAGGTTTCAATCAATAAAGACGGAAAGGTATTTTGAAACAAATTAAGTTTGTATTACACTATCAATTCCAGCTATGAAAATTTAAGTGAATATGCATAAAAATATCTGAATAATGAAATCTAGTTGTGACTGTTATCCGACCCACTTATTGTATCTATATCTACAGAAGATTGTACCACCTCGCCAAGAGTAGCCATGAGTATATTTTGCAATCCATAAATCAATTTTATTCTTGTGGAATTAAATAGGAAATGCAACGCCTGTAAAATGCAGTCACCGTCACTAGAAATCTCTTAACGTTAACTTCGTTCAACAAATGTTTCGTTCCTTGCGAAAAAAATTAACTCCCAATCCGTTCTGAAGATTATTTATATAACAGCGTTTTTAGTTTGAGAATGATGTCCTTACATTCCTTTTTTGATGAATAGCACCACCTTGTTAAACTATTTTCACTTTCGAATAAATCTTGTAGATAGTCCTTTTGTGCTAGCAACTTAGATTTACCGTCTATATATTTTTAAAATTTCGGTGACTGAAATTAAGAGTTCCAATTTTTTGTTGGAAAACCATCTACAGCAATGCTGACAATGTTACTTCCAAAGTTTTTATTTGAACCGAGATGATCGTTTTTAATGTACACGTCCGAACTTTATATTGCGATTGTTATCCCATCATCATGTTGAAATCATAACTTCAATGAATTCACAAAATACAACAGTTTTGCTTATGCAGATGCTTGCCAATAGCAGAAAATGTTTTAGAACAACAACAGATAATTTTACATCTATTCTATTTGAAGTATTGTTGGTAAAACAACAAGTAATTCATGGCGGATTTTGCTGTAGCTTATTAAAAAAACGCATGACATCAGCCTTCGATTTTTCACATATCAAATGATACTTGTTCCTTTCCCACCGTGCACAATAGAAAACTGCCTGGCTAACAATTCATTCTGCTGTCTTTACCACAACTATTAGCTTTGTATTTGGTTCTGTTCGTTGTGATGGATTAAGAATCCTTCATTAAGCATAGTACAGCTGGTAAAGATATGAGTTTTGCAATTATTTTTAAATTGATTGGATTAAAAGAAAAGCATGGACAACTTGTATCATGTTCTCTATCAGTGCTCTAACATCAAACTACATTTTAGACATTTATGACTACTCATTTATTGTTAGTTATAAAAAAAAACACTAAGTTTATTAATAGAGCTTATTAGATTATGCAATGAAATCTTATTGCATGTGGCAATACTTTTTATGGTCAATGTATATTTACTTAATTTGTGGTGGTACTTAAAATTAAATTTATGTATAGAGTAGTTGTTCATGTAATGGTTTACAGTTAGTTTTCGCATTTTGTGTAACTACACTAACTCACTGAAAACATCATTCAACAATCGTAATTTTGCTGAAGGTGCTGATAGTACACTTTCTTTATGAAAACAAATCCAATGATGAAATTTAGTGAAATTTTAACTCAATCATTGTAAAATACAGAAAGAAATATTGATAAAAACCATATTTATTTTATCTACATATGTGTACTATGGTATAAAATATGATAATTTGCAGACGAGTATTCGCCCAATAGTAAGATTTAAGATTTATATAATGTCCAAATAGATTAATTATTGGTTTGGAACTGGTTATATATACAGAATTTTTCTCAATTTAACAGTATCAAATTGCATGCCCTTTGTTACAACATACTAATTCTAACGAATTTTTCAAGCGTTCAAATTTATTAAAACAACTAATGTTTGCATTGAAGCTAATAAGTAAAGTTTGCCTGAAACAGCTAGATGAATAGATATACCTATAAACATGAATTGTTTTTTCGCTTTAATATCTAAATGAAATATGTGTAGCAATTACATCTAAATTTTTTGTCGAAACGTGATTTCCCTATCAATGTCTTCAGACTTTTTTAAGCAAGAAAGCAACAGCGATATGAATGTCTCAAAACAAGCTATCGTATAACGAAAGAATTCCAACAAAAATATTATTATCATTTACTGGCACACTAAGCTAATTAAATGTATTTTATAATTATCCTATACATATGTTTGTATTAGTTTCTAGCGTATTACCGTACATACAACGTTTTATAATTAATTGATAACTATGGAACAGTTATAATTATCAATAGTTCAATACATCTAAAAATGTAATTTGTGATATGGTTGTATCAATAATAATTAATAAGTTTCTCCAATTAATTGATTCGATTTAAAAATGATGATTAAGAATGTCGGGCGTGTATATTAACAATAAGTGTATACATAAACCTTCACTTGTTAAGATTGACATAGTTTTTTTCTCAACGTCAATACAAGTACATATTTGTACAGACATACATTAGACGTTATCTTAAACAATGGAATATATGTAAAATTATTTATTTTTACCATTCTATATTATCTCATGTATGTAATGTTTATGTAGTAATAATTTATACAAAAATTTGCAATAGTTTATGCACGAATGCAAGTTAAATAACGAACTTATTGCATTATTTATTAAATTTGGAAGATAAAGTTAGTATCAATTACGTTTTACGTAATGGATCTTTACTCCCACATAAATACAACTCTAGCTAATCTTCTCCAGTCATATTTTTCATAAGAATTGAACTACTACAAAACAAGGATTATCACTAACAGCATATCTACAGTTCCCAATCTGACAATTAAGTTAATTTAAAGCAAGTTTCTTCCTCTGAAAATACAGCACATTGGAAAAATATTAAAAATCAATTTGATGTGTGCCCATAAACAGCTCCTGTTGACTCACTGATCAAATGTTTAACGGTATATTGAAATTCTATTTGTGGAAATAGGCAAGGTTATCTAAATATCTCCTCGGAAAAACCTGTCCACTCCTCCAAGTATAACTATGAATTTTCATGCTTTAAACTATGTCGCAAAATCGTCACAACTGTGTGAAATGCAATAAAAACAAGCATTTAAGAACAATTAGAGCTCTTCTTGAATACTAATTCAATTTTGACTGGAATTAAAAGTTCCAATTTTTTGTTGGAAAACCATCTAAAGCAATGCTAAGAATGTTACTTCCAAAGTTCTTATTTGAGCCGAGATTATCGTTTTTAATGTACGCGTTCGAAGTTTATCTTGCGATTGTTAACCCATCATCATGGTGAAATTATAGCTTCAATGAATTCACACAACAGATTCACAAAACATAGCAGTTTTACTTATGCACATGCTTGCTAATAGCAGAAAATGTGGCATTTTAAATTATGTCGCAAAATCGTCACAATTGTGTGAAATGTAATAAAAGCAAGCATTTAAAAACCAATTAGAGCTCTTCTTAAACAACAAATCAATTTTGTTCGTTGTTAATGGAGCAACAGTCGGGCCATTGAAGCCTCAATTGACTACAATGACAGATATGCGACGAATACCTCTGAATGTAGTTATAACAAATGCTATAACGCACAAAGGCAAAACCCACTCCAATGGCGTTCTATTTTGGTATAAACGGTGGGCAACGTGTTCACTGGTCATTCCGTGGAATACATTTTCTAAGCATAGGTACTATGTACTAAACTTGACTTCTTTTCGAAAGAGCAAATAGTGCATCGAAATCTTCAGCCTATCAGAAGAAGATGGCTCTCAGATCAAACCACTAAGTATTTCTTGATTTAGACTGAGACTTAGCAGCAGTCTTCATTGCTGAACTGGAAAACGATTTTGTCTTCCTAAAACTCTTCCAAACCCAACTTCTTTGAAACGACAAAAACTCGCAAAAAGGCATTTTCTAGACTTCGTTTTTGTCTTTCATACAGTTTCGCATAATGGTATTATTTAAACAAATATTTTTAGAGAAATCAACTTTAACCATCCACTTTTATTGGAGTAAAACCACCTCTTCAGTACACCAGTCTCTCATATTAAACTTCATCCAAAGTTGAGAGAAGATTTATAAGCAGGTTTATACCAAAATTTTCGCAGTTCAATTGGTCTCAAAGACCAAACGGTTAAAAGTTCAGTACAAATTTCTAATCATCCTGTATTGACAACAGACAAATTTGTAACAGATTCCTCTTACTTTGAAGAACGGATCAAGAAGAATAATATCATGAGAAATTTATTTCAAGAGTTTATAAAATTATTAACAGGGATAACAAAAGTACTATTAAATTTTAATTCATAAAAATATCATTTTTAATTATTACTTGCTCATGCTTTATTACATCCTTCTAGGTGTGGGTTAATGCTGCAGCACAAACATTCAATTCAATGGGTATCGCTTTCGGTTCAATGATATCGTTTGCCAGTTACAACAAATACGAAAACAACATCATACAGGATACGCTTGCTGTCTCGCTAGTAAATGCAATAACGAGTTTATTGGTTGGTATTTTTGCCTTTGCTACATTAGGAAATATTGCTTTTGAACAAAGTACAACAGTTCAAGACGTTATAACGGATGGTAAGCAATAGTTTTGTCACCCGCCAGTTTCGAAATTTCAACAAAATTGTTAAATTTTAGGACCAGGTTTAATCTTCGTTGTATATCCACAAGCCATGGCTAAGATGCCAGCATCACATCTATGGTCTGTATTGTTCTTCTTCATGTTATTATGTTTGGCGTTAAACAGTCAGGTAAGTCTATATTACACATTTTATTAAAAAAAAATTATAATACAATTAGTTTATCCTTTCAGTTTGCTATAGTTGAAGTGGTGGTTACATCCATACAAGACGGTTTTCCAAACTGGATCAAGAAAAGACTAATGTGCCATGAAGTTCTTGTTCTTGTTATTTGTGTAGTTTCATTCCTGTGCGGTCTTCCAAATGTAACAAATGTGAGCTAATTACTAAAAATTGAACCTATTAATAATATTAAATGTATTATTATTACTTTTAGGGCGGAATATTCTTCTTCCAATTGATAGACCACTACGCAGCTTCGATATCGATAATGTATGTAGCTTTCTTCGAAATCATAGCAATAGCTTGGTTCTACGGAGTGAAGAGGTTATCTAGAAATATATTGGAAATGACAGGAAGGGAACCGAGTTGGTATTTTAAGTTCTGCTGGTACGTGGCAGCACCTCTCATGATATTTTCGATATGGGTTTTCTACATGATTGGATACACACAACCCAGATATGGTGACGACTATCGCTACCCGGCGTGGGCAATTGCCATTGGATGGATTATTACATCAACTTCGATTTTGTGTATACCGATATTCATGATCTACGTCTTTACTAAAGCCGAAGGAAACACCTGCTGGGAGGTACGTATTTCAAAATACAATCAATTTTACGTTGAATTATATGCTTTAGATTTGGTCGTTTATAGTAAATTGCATTTTTAGATGAAGCTTTTAGTAGTATTATACTTACAAGAATGAATTATGAACTTATGACTGACTACGATATCCGTTTTGTTTCAGAAATTGAAATCTTCGATCAAACCTACCATAGAAAATAATTGCCCATTATGCAAAAAGAATGCATGCGAGCACACAGATATGTATGATGATCACGAAATCGACAGGATGTTGGCTGAAAAGAGGAACGGCGATGTGATCACATTCACAGCAAACCCTCATCGTATTTCTGATAACACTGAACCCAGTTCTCCAAATCCCACCAAAAGAATCCAGCCGCCATAGATGCGTCACGTTTCGTTTCCTCTTTCTTTGTAATTTTAATCGAATGTATTCTTATTTTACATTCTCTTTTACGTACGATTGTCGAGTATCTTTTACATACGTGATTTCACGTGAATTAATACCGAGTTTAAAAATAACGTACCCATTTCCCAGTAACCTCATCATAGTAACGGATGTTATTTATATGAATAGTAAAGATTTTCCGATGTTGTGAATGGAATTGTAAGCGTAAAACATCGTGGATTACCGGGTGATATTCTTACAATTAAGACTTTAGAATGTAATAGTGTAATAGTGCCAATGTATGCAGTGTATGTATTTTAAAAATACTACCTTATTTAAAACATAATTTTAAATAAATTATAGACAATATAAACTGATATTATTCGTATTATTGTTTTTTATCCACGGACAAGATTATCTCTACAAGTCTAGCTGTGTTATTTCAATGCATATTATGTTATAAGCATCTAGTTGTAAGTATGATGAGCTATTAATTGTTTTGCAGCAACAGATAATATCCTCGAGCAAACTAGCGGCTTCTACAGTCGTACCTGAAAAAGTTTACATCTAACAAAATAACAGATAACACTCGAACCCACACTGTTGATTTAACGACTAACGATTTGAATCCTCAAAAACATAGACATAATGGATCATTCGTCATACAGTTCAGATCTAAAATCCAATGACTTCTTCTTATATCCTCAAGTAAAATTGCAAATTAAATTTTGCTTCTTTTGATGTTTTATGTCTGCTGAAGAAGTAGTTAAAATTATAAATCAATGGTTTTGTGTAAATCCTAGATCAGCTAAAAGGAGACGGCCCTCGTCTATTATAGAGCTAAATAGCGGGGTTTTCTAATTTAATTGAGAATTGATTAATGTAGGTGCTATTTATAACCTATTTCTGAAATCTGGTTACAAATTATGTCAAATTGATTTAACGATTTAAATTATAAGGTGTGTATAATCGAAGGAGTTCCAAATTCAGTTCGCTATTGGCGTTTCTTGGCAAATGATTTTCGCAGATTATGAATCCTCTTGATGTATGACAACGAACATAAATGCCGCACAATAACACACCTCTACAATTTGGAACAATATGCAACAGATTTTCTTAAATCATAATTATACGAATAGTTGGATTGCAAAAGATTCAGCAGTTTTTCGATGGGCAGGGTCATCTAACTTAAACTTCATAGAGTTGTTTTTATGGGGAAACCCTCAAAATGTGATTTGTACAAAGCAACTTCAAATCAGTTATCAACTTTATGGTAGAATTATTAACTGGAAGTAACTCTTCAATTCTAAAAACAGCTGGAGGGTGTATATGTATAGCAGTATATATACAGCATCATGAGGTTCTCCCCCGGTTTATGGAGGTGATTCTTGGTGTTATGTGAAGCAAAAAATGTAAATACAATAATGGGATGAGGGCAATATGAAGAAAACACAAAAAGAACTTTTATTGCGAGATATCACTAACAAGAATGGAAATTATAGTTAGAATAAAAACAAATTAGAGCAATGTTCAAAAGTTCCTCGAAGATACAGTAATGTAGGAGTGCTAGATCTGTAGATCTGGCAGCCCACCTGCTTGGGCCTTGTCGATCAACCTATCTTGTTCAGATGGGCTGTTACCTCATGGTAGAAGTGGACAGGCACCCCGCCATGTTGGACGTACATTTAGGGTCTTGTTTCTAGATGAACATCTTCAAGGAGATGCGGCAATATTTCTTGTAAAAAGTGAACGTATATCGAATCAGTTTAATTTCCTGAGAGAATGATATCCACTGGTCATATACAACACCACACCAGACATTGACACAGAATCTGCGTTGAAAATTTGGTTCTATCGTGGCATAAAGATTTTCATCGGCCCAGATATGCATGTCATGGCTGCTGTGTGCTCAGTGAACACTATGAAACGATAGCGCTGCTGATTCTCAGTTAACCACTTACGAAGGTGTAAACGGTTGGCATAATCATGTGGTTTTAAATGTTGCACTTTTTGCACATGAAAAGGAGAGGGTCCGTTCCTGTGAAGAATTCTCCATACCTTGGAATGTGAAACGTTGACCTGGGTAGCCGTCTTGTACTAGAACGCGGACTGCAATTTACTGCAATTAAGGATGTTTTCCTCTTCTTGAAATTCACCATTTCTTTCAGACAGAGTATGAACACTGCAAAGTATGGCAGTTTCTGGCAATGTTCGATATGTTCCATTACTGTCTTGGAACTTGAAATCTTACGATTAACATACGGACGGTAATATTCGACAAAAGCAGCTTTCATTACCATCATTAACGCCCAAAAGAAACACCATATCGACATAGGTTGTCCTGGGCACACATGTTTAGCGTACCCCGTTGCTATAAAGCGTTTCAAAAATTTGCTATAACATAAACGCAGGAATCACCATCATTATTAACCAGAGGAAAACCTCACGATACACCCTCTCTCCAGTACCGTATATTCTTCTTTTTCAAATATTCTTCTATTTGCGCGCCCCCATTTTCTCCTCGCTCTACGACGTTTCCTCCTTCCTTGCGCTTTCTTCCAAGCGATATCTTTCACACTTCTGCTAACTTCTGTAACTTTTGCTGGCTTTTCTGAGTAAGGATCCATGTCTCACATCCATATATTGGAGTTAATCGTTTGTCGACCCTTTCTAAATTCTTATTTTTGTTTTTCTTGCTACTTCTTTCGATTTTAGCTCTTTGTAGAGCACTCGTAGGCAATTATTTCCCTTTGCTATCCGCAGGTCTATTTCTTTATTCTCTTCGTATTTATTAGTTAACAATACCCCTAAGTATCTACATGTAGTCCTTGACTTCTCCAAATTCACATACATTGTCCGATTGTTGTTGTTGAGTTCCATAAATTTCGTTTTCTCAAAGTTCAATTGCAGTCCAAACGAGTTTTGTAATGAGTGCACAATTTGACCAGTTCTTTATAGAATCACTTGGTTCATTGATCTTTTTTGCATCATTTATCTAACAATGTAAATGTTTGCAGCTTAATTACAAAGAAATATAGAGTATATGTTTATTAATAGTAAAACTATTTCCGGTTTCTTTGCATCCTGAAAGCCGTCTGTCAGTAAAAGCCTTCCACATACCCTGGAAGATGTTGAAACAGTAACAAATTGTCATTATTTTCGAAAACTAACTCCGTAAAATTGATTAACCATATCCCTAAATCATTGCAGAACGTACAATGTAATCTGCATTACGTATGTCGGCAGTCTAACTTCCCATGCACGCTAACATTATAATTAACTCAACGCAATTTACATACAAAAATGTTAACAACCTTAAGACACATACAGTTACGTATTGCTATCTGATAGCCACACATACCAATGCAAAAGTATATAGGAACACGTGAACAAAAAATGTACCGTTTTCACTCATGGAATTTATTGACACTACGGTGTATGCGTGGAATAATGATCTGTTTTATTACGAAAACATGATTTAATTGAGCAGGTGTTGATCAGGCTGTGTGCTTATTTAAGCAACAGAAAAATCCGACTTTCACCATAATATTATTTATATTTTTATCTCTTAAGTCAACACATCTGTTCCATTCGAAGTTCAATTAACTACGTATAGCAATATTAGAATAGAAAAATCCTCGCAAGTGTGAATTTTAGCTTAGAGAGGTAAATGGAGCAACTGCATGTAAACTATGACAATTTTATTTTAAATAATTTACACATATTTACAAAGAGGCATTACTCTAAATAATCTAATATACATAATTCACTAATTTAATGAACAGGAACATATAAATAAATCACACAGGTTTCCACTGAACTTTGGCTCGTTGCGAATCAGGAGCTTTGGCAAATGGTTTCGTATTATCACTTGCCACGTATAAGTTGACTTGACAATCGTGTATTGTCTCGTATGCGTACACATCAGACCCCAATTGCTAATTAAAATAAAATAAAAAGTTTCAGCATTAGATTTATTAAACACTGAACTAAAATCTTACCTGTGTCAAAGGACTTGTATTTGTAGTAAATATACCGGCAAATTGGCGTTCTATTGCCAGTTTTAATACTTCATCTTCCATAAAGTTCATAATGGATACATTCTCTCCAGGTGTTAATGTTGAGCGGGTAGCCATCATGAAGGAATGTAGAACTGTTCCTTTACCAGGCGGTAAAATATTATCTCTAAAACATCTTTGAGCTCAATATCATGTTAGAAATAAAATTTTCAAAATTCTACCTGACGGGGCCTTCGATACTCTCCAAAAATTCAAAAACTATATTCAATTGGGATTTGATTTCAACTTCCGGTTCATCTCTGGCGTCAAAGTTTAGAGCCACTCCATGAATCTCGCCATTTTTAGCTCTCACCACTAAACTCAATCTTTTATCGACGAGTGGTTCCCAAATTGCGTCGATAAGTTCTCTATAATCTTCAACGTAAATGTTCGGCATTAACCACTGCTCCAAATCAGCTTTTTCGTAGAAACTGGTTGTTATCATACTGTAATAATTTGAATAATTTTTAGGTTAAGTTCTCAAATTGTCTTTAGTTCTTTACTTACTCTAAAACATCTTCTTTATATTCGTCTTTTAGTAATTCCGATGTATAATCATGTTCTGTTTGTCCACTAAGGTATGCATTCTTCCTGTCATTACTTAATTTGCTTAGTATATGACCTAGGTCTTTAGCGGTTATAAAATCACTAATATCTAAAAAAGTAATGATAAAAACTTTTAAAATCTGTTTAACCAGTCAAAATTAAAATAAAAAAAAAGAATAAAGAAAGTCAATGTACATACAAGATTATGAAAATACTTACTAATATGGTATCCTCTGTCACTCAAAGCCGTAATTGTGAAAATTGAATTTAAAGAATTTCCACCAATATTATAAAAATTCGCATCAATAGAAATTGTTGATCTGGCTGCTTTACCTAATACTGATGCAATTGTCTCAAACAGAGCTATAGCCGCATGCATTTGATCTTTTGGGACGCCTTTATAATCAATTCCATTTTGGAAGGAGATATCTGTAATACGCACAACGTAAGATATAATGCTTGAAATATCAGCGACGCAAAACTCTTACCGTTGTTATTGACATTACCATACGCTTTTAATAATGATTGTCTGTCAATTTTTCCGTTTACCAGTAAAGGAATACTGTCCAAAATAATAACTTGCGGCACCATGTATGAAGTTAACTTCTGTCTCAATGCTTCTTCTATCTGGTGTTCAGTTATGTTAGTTTCTGTTAAAACGAAAGCTAGCAATGCTTGATTGATTTCGCCTGGTTGATAGCACAACACTATGGCTTTTCCAATTCCATCTATAGAAGTAACAGCTTTCTCGATTTCAGCAAGATCAACACGATGACCTCTGATTTTGATCTGAGAATCTGTCCTGCCTTCGTAGAATATGGTACCCTTTTCCAATTTAGCAAAATCACCCGTTCTGTACAGTTTTGCAAACATTGGATCGATTGCCAAAGAATTCTCTACAAATTTTTCTGGGTCACGCCCATTGACATATCCAGCTGCTACATTTTGCCCAGCAGCAAATAATTCTCCGATTTCTCCTGTTTTCACCGGGCGGTAGTTAGAGTCCAGGATGTAAATAATTGTATTATCTATTGGTAAACCTATAAAGCAATACATATTTCTAATGCGCGCAGTAATAATAATTCCATGTTCTTCGAATTTTCAATTTTAAAATCTTGTGCAAAAAGAAATTAAGTTAAGTAGAAGTATACGTGCAATAAAAATTTGATTCTATAAGATACTGCAAACTGTAATTTTAGACAATATTTAATCATTGGCGGAGAGCTGGTGCTAATGCTGTGGTTATCTGCAAAGATTATGAAGATCAAATACAATATTTTTCTCGGCGAGATGATCTTTCAAAGAAAAAACTCTTTGGGCATATTAAACAACGACAAATAGTTAAAGGAATGCGATTATCCACTCTGTTGATACCGCCAATAGATCTATGTTATCAAAATTCCATGAGTAGAGTATTTCCTTTGAAATTGATCTGAAATGTATGAAAAACTGACTTTATGATGAGAGCATGTGGTGGGGAGGCTATTGATGATAATTGGTTATTCGCAGGCAATCAGAACACGTAAACTTGGTTGGCAAATCTTGTGAATGAAATTAAATTCTGTTCTACCACACGCCAGTGCCCAATGAAGAAATAATTTGAGCCAACAAGCCTTTTTTCTCAAGACATTTTAAAAGTTTTTAATATATAATTACTTAACTAGACAGATTCTAGGAGATTTGCAAGTAAAACTAGAATTACCAAACAAACAGCAATAGATACCTCTGCTAAATCGAGTCATAAAGTACCATTCAAAATACTATTTCTAATCCGTGAGGAGGAGAGTTCTAGTGCATGCAATTTTAAATTAAATTTAGAGAGTTCCTATCTCTCAAAACCCTTAGAGCTAGTCCCATCTGAAAAAGCGTATGAAAAATCCCACATAGAAGAGCAGTTTATAATTGGAGGTAAAGAAAAATATTTTCCTCTGGGCATAACACAGGCAAAGTCAAACCACGAAAACTAGAGTTAAAGACACTTCTGAACTTTCCAACGAACTACTTTGGCAAATCGTTCATAATTTTGGAAGGCGATTCCAAGATCTTAGGAGATCAAAGCTATGACAACTAAATAAATTTTAGGATCCTTCTATTTCCAACGCACATCGTTATTAAAAAGTATAACTGTATGTATAGTTGTTTGGTATCATACAGCTTTGAGTGACATCCTAGAGATAAAACAATACCAAACAAATGGCATCTGTCAGTCAAAATCAACTGCCTCTTGGATTCTTATTGGACAAATATTTCTTTCAAAGTAGTTAAGTTCCCAATAAAGTTTTTCTATTTGGGGAGTTTTGTCTATTGATATCCAGAGAGACAGTGCTCATGATTTCTAGCAAAAAACGACTTACTATAATATAGTATTTTAGCTTCAGGATGGAACCACTTCTCGATCATCAATGGATTTGAGAAACACGATGTTAGTATTATAAAAAAATCTTTTATTATTATAGTAAGTAAGAAGTACACAAGAACTTCGAAGTTAGAATTATAGTAAAATTGACATTTGTTGAAATAAGATTCCCTACTTAACAAGAACAAAAATTTATATTTACCTATTGGCACTTTATCTTGATGTCGTAGCTGATCCATTCCGGTAATAACATGATACGTAACATCGCCCATAATTTCTGTGCTCCCGTAAAAATTACACAATTTATACTCGTTTTCTGGGAAGTAATTATAAAATTCCTTTGCTAAAGAAACGACCAACGTTTCACCGGAACAAACCCACAATTTTAAACACGCCAATGC
The DNA here is from genome assembly GCA_004785975.1 of Popillia japonica. Taxonomy (NCBI): domain Eukaryota; kingdom Metazoa; phylum Arthropoda; class Insecta; order Coleoptera; family Scarabaeidae; genus Popillia; species Popillia japonica. The sequence continues at coordinate 22,814 of SMLS01068844.1, forward strand.
GTCTTTCCTTTTCTGTAACAGATGTAATAACAAATTGTTAACTTGAACTTGTCGGATAAAGTAGTAAATAGCGTTGAAAAAATTCAATGGCCTTACCAAGTGATTAGGAGAACGTAAAAATGCAGTTTAAAATTATGGTACGCACCTGTAATTGTAGATACATGAGAAGAGACCTCAAGAGGGAAGGTACAAGGACAAGGCGCTCAATCTGAAAATAACATAATAAATTAAAATTGTTCATTAATGATTATTCCTGTTATTATGATAATGTACTTTTCATTACGCGTTAAATAATTAATACTATATAATAACCCTATAAAAAGTTAACAATTATTGCCTGCAATTAATCAGAGAGGAAATTAATGCGTTAGAGAGAGAATATTGTATCCGGCATACAAGGATTAATTTAAATGAAACCATAATAATAAATAATAATGTTTACAACTAAGGGAGCAGTATCTGTGACTGCAACTCAAGCATGAAGTATTATTACAGGAAGTACAGTAGAACCTAGTTTATATGTGGGTGGATTATACATGGAGAAAAAGCCTGAAGTCACTGTAATTTCGAGAAAAAAAACATCAGAAAGAATTCGTTACTAGGACTAATGTGAGATCTGGACTGTAACACTTACAGCTCAGTGCAAAAGTGTTAATTATTCTGGAAATCTTTAAATATACAATATGCAATTGATGGGACTATATATATGTGCTTGAAGTTTAGTTTGAATGACGGCACCAAAGCAAGCATTTTCGAAAAATAATGACTTGAGAAAAAAGATAGACAAGCAACTAAAATGGCATAGCCTGAACAGCGAAACTTAGGAAATTTACTGCAGTACTTCAGATTATTGTACATAAACTAAATTCATAAATAGTTCAATTCTGCTGGGTGTAAAAGATATAAAATATTTCTACAATTAGATATTACGAAGGCAGCTACAAAGACTGAAGAACATCAGTCATTTAATGTGTAGTCATATACACATTCTCAGAGAAGTAATAATAATAATAACTTATGCCTTCACATCCCTTAACAGCTTCCGCCAATTACAGAGGGCATCGGGTGGCCATGAGTTACTATTACGTCTGCGACTGTAGACCGACTTAAGATGTTGCCTTTCTGCATTTGGGAAGCATTAGGGACAATTTAAGAATATAGGTTGTAACGGTCATATTATTTTGGTCGGACCCGCCTTTTATGACAATTCGATAGAAACAAACAACTTATTTTACAGAAATTATATAACACATCTAATTTAGATATGTATTTAAAAACGTAAAGCCAGTGCAGAGGAAAATATTTTATAGCCCGAACAAAATTGTTACTGAATTTATTTTAAAATGTTCACTATGTTTAAAATTTAGTTTTAAACCGCATGAGGAACCTTTACTTCAAGATACAAGTTCCAATGTATCATTTTATGAAATTGCTGCCAATATACTAACACTTGAATCAGCCGATCACCTAGTAATTGGATTGAGGACACGTTCTTACAAATCAGCCTCAGCAGAAGAACTTAAAAGTTATATTTGCGACACCTAGAATATCTATATATACATATATCTCTAATGTTTATTTCGGATAATGTACGACTTAATAGTCTGGAATTTAAAACCTTTGCAAAAGATTCTGATTTTGATTTGATGACATCTAGTAGTAGCTGAACGAGCGGCCAGTATATGTAAGGACATTATAAGAAAATGCAATGACGCAGGAACCTCCAATAAATTAAAGAATCAATGCAAAACATCATTATGACAAACAGGAGCATACAAGACTTCCATTTAAGAAAGAGCATAATATTGGGAAAAGAAAAGCATTGAGTACTAACACAAATAATGGAGAAAACTGGAAGCCCTCGTTCTTATTATTTTAGGAGATGATTTAAGAAATTATTTACAGGCGAAATTAATGAATTTATCATTTTTATGTGAAGTCTATTACTAATATGACCCATGGGAATGAATCCTTTCTATTGTTTAGCCTGACAGTTTGTGGTTTCTATTTTTGTGTTTACCCCGGTTGTCGACTGGAGCATTTCCTGTTGTAATGAGTGATCGTTGAATAGTCCTTATGATCTGAGAAATTATCCCAAAAATTGAAAGAAATCTTTTCTTGTATATAGGACGCACCTGTTGCACATACTAATCTAACTTTGTAAGAAAATGTATGATTGTGCAAGTTACTGTCTGCTTCATTTTTTCGTGGTCTTCTACGTTTTATCTAATGAATTGAAATTAAACCAGCTAAATCAGTTCTTTGATTGTTTTTCGATCCCAGCAAATTAAAATCTTTTAACAAATCGTCTCTTGTCAGGCGGACTTAGTATGTTGTTTCCGTGGACGCATGGACTTGGAATATTCTTTTGTTGCACACTAAAATTTCAAAGCCGATTTCTATGGACTAGGACTGATATTTCATTATATGGAGTTTATACAAAACTAGAGTAATGTCGTAGCCAATAGGTGGCACCAAAATCTCAAAATGAACTTTGGCGATTTAGTATGTTCGTGCCCTGTACCCTTCATTTGTTTTACAGGACAATGCATAAGCTGAAATAGAAGATATCACTAATCAGTCTAATAATAATCATAATTGTTTAGAAAACAATGCTGCAATTAGTTAAAGGTTGAAATTTTGACACTGAAGTTATATCTGTGAAACATAAATCACGACCTAATTATTGTTTGATATCTGCTGGTATAACAGAATGACTCGTCCGAAAAAGCCATTTTGCACAATAACTTTTATGGAGGAAATTATTATTACACGACAGTTGGAAGTTATTGATAATTAAATAAATCAGCATTCTTAATTTAAATAATTAAATTCTTATCCAGTTTATCATATACCACAAAGTTGAATGATTCCAGGAATATGTAATCATCTTTGCGGTAGGTTACAATCCCATCTTGTGTAATATGCGTTTGATTATGTTAAAGTAAATCGCACCGGTTATTGGCGTCTGAAAACTTTTTGTGACCTCCTTCCATATTGCAATTTTCAGGAAAATTGTGTTGTTTTTTCCGAAACACTATCCCACACGATCACACGATACTAATAAACAATTTCAACGCATTTTTGGTAAGTGGTACGCGGAAATCAAAGGTACTGATAAATGGTAATCTTGAATAAAATTAATAACAGGAAATTGTAATAAATCCAATACGTATTTCCATATTATATTAGTGCTTGAATACTACTTATACTATTTTCTTGGAATTTATACTATTCTACGTAATGTAGCAGAAAAAAAAACAGGTATAGATGATCTTCTATGGATAAAATACCTCTACTCTTGTTATTGTTACTCAGAATCAATAATTAACTTAAAAAAAATATTAATAAACTCTGGCGGCGCTAATGTTATATCATTAACTTGGAATTCATTGTTATATTCCATAAGAACGTGGGAACTTGATTTTGTCAATAAAATTGTTGTCGTCGCATAATAATGAGTTTGTGATGATAACTAGAACTAATGCGCCACAACTGCTCGTATAATTAATGTGATGTAGTTTGCTAATTTTGCATCTAATTGTAGAAAGTATATAAACATTTGTGTCTGTCGCTAAGTATGTAAGTCATTAAGTTAGATTTATGATTGTTGTTGCTCTACTTCGACGTTCGCATATTTTCTTGCGTCTGAAAATGCATTGGCGAAACACAAACATCTGAGAATGTCAGATCTAAACTGTACAGAACACAACAAATAATAGTGAATTTCAGCTTTCTTTAGTCTTCAACGTTTTGTTGGCACAATGCATGTGAATCTCCTTTTATACGCTTTTCTATCTTTTTGCATCCTTTAATAAATTGTCCAACAGATTTATCCAGATTTAGATTTTGGCGTAAAGAATACTTCATTGACAAACCATCTTCTTTAAAGTGATCTAGCAATTTTCTTGAATCAACGCATTAATTTCTCTTTTCTCTTATAGGGTGCCACAAGTTACAAACACTTAGTGTCAAGGGGTGAAGATTTAAAAGTAAATATTCTAAGGGCAAGAGTAACTTCTTACACATCACACCAAAGTCAACAATTTTGAAATGAGTCAGTGAATGCACGATTATATTTGAGAATAGAACAAGAATAAAATTGGAAGCCAATGAAAAGGTGAATTGAAAGAAAGAATGCTGCTAAAACTTAGTATTGTAGTTTTCGTATTGATAACAACTTCGTCAGTGTATCCATTAGAAAAATCGAAAACCAAAAAGTACTACAATACGTCATAATTTAGAGAAATCTACTGGTTCTGTTAGTGAAACAATGGAAAACAAAGTATATAATGGGGTAATATGGGCAACATGGTATCATTTCAAATGGGGTGACAGCTAAATAGTTTAGTTGCTATAAAATTTTTCATTTGGCATAGAACTGAAAGCATTTGCAAAAAGATGGTAGCAAGAGAGATAGTATACATTACGCGGGTGAATTGATGGAAAAATCACAATATTTGCACAAAAGAAAATATGTGGTAGTCTTCCAGTTACCGCAAAAACCCAGAAAGTATTCTAAAAATCGAAAAGAAAGTGTTGGTATAGTGCCACCGATGCTGTTAATCAAAACAGACTTCTCTAGTGTCGGGTTTACGGCTAATAATTCACATCTACATAAGTCAAAACTGTTTCCATAAACTATTTCGAAGAAATGATTCCTCAGTTACAAGCATTAGCGTAGCAGTAGTAACAACCTATTAATGTATTAGCAACGCAATAAATGTAAGAATATATGTACAGGGTCCGCCAAAGTAACCTGACGATTTTTGGCATCCAACTACAAATTTATTTAACACGATATTAATTTTCACATACAAGTAATCGATAGTATATTACATGCCATTTTATTTATGAAAAATAATATCGCTTCAATGATGTCCTTCTCCGCGTATACACTGTTCCAAGCGGTCTTGCAAATTGTTCATTACTCGCTCTAGCATATTCATAGGAATTGCAAGAATCTCATTGCGAATGTTTTCTTTTAATTCCTGAATTATTTGCGGTCTATTTAAATACACCTTGCTCTTCAGATAACCCCATAGCCAATGATCACAAACGGTCAGGTCGGGAGACCTGCTGTCACGATCAATTCGCAACGATATGTGGAAATGTTGAACAACTTTTTGGAACTAGAGCTTCGTCGACAAAACATTGATACGAATACTGTATGGTTTCAACAAAATGGAGCAACAGCTCACCCAGCACGACCGTCAATAGCTCGACTGCAAGAAATGTTTCCAGCAGCAGTAATTTCGCGAAATGGGAATATTCTTTGGCCGGCACGGTCTCCCGACCTGACTGTTTGTGATTATTGGCTATGGGGTTATCTGAAGAGCAAGGTGTATTTAAATAGACCGCATACAATTCAGGAATTAAAAGAAAACATTCGCAATGAGATTCGTGCAATTCCTATGAATATGCTAGAGCGAGTAATGAACAATTTGCAAGACCGCTTGGAACAGTGTATACGCGGTGAAGGACATCATTTAAGCAATATTATTTTTCATAAATAAAATGGCATGTAATATACTATCAATTACTTGTATGTGAAAATTAATATCTTGTTATATAAATTTGTAGTTGGATACCAAATATCGTCAGGTTCCTTTGGCGGACCCTGTATATATGTTCCACCTTTTTCGCCAGAAAATATAAGGTTCTTGTCTTGTTAATTTTTTTGTCTTGTTAATTTTTCAACAAATACTCCAATTTTTAAAAAAATTAAACATAAGTTAGCCTTGTTGTGGGATTTGTCCATGATAATTCTATTTGTTCATTACAGTGGTGTCAAAATAATTAGTTTCAGGATCTGCAAATTGTACAAATGCATTGCTTTTTCTTATATCTACAAGTAAATTTGGTTTATTTAACAAAAACAGAAATGAAATATTAATTTATTTAAGTCTTCTTAAGTATCTGATCAACTTAACACTATGCGGTTGGATAGAATATCTTTAACATTCTTGATGTTTATTTTTATGATTACTATAACGCTTTTCGTTGGAGGTTCAGTCATCTTGCTATGTACCTAATGCTTTTTTCAGAAGTTAAACAATAAGTAATTTATTATACTACTTTTTTATTGTTTTTTGAACGAAAGTAAGATGATATTAGAATTACAAAAAATACACATAAATTTATCAGGTAACAAGAGTATTTTGACAGGCAGAATATGAAACATTAAAGCACCATACGGACATACATATATTATAATAATAATGATAATAATATCCGTTATTGTCCGACAGAATATAAAATTCCAATTATGGGACAAATGAAAACTAAATACATAATAAAACATAAATTCTAACCAAAGTAGCAAGTGCGCAAAACAATACAAACACAATAATGACAGCGCTAGCCAGTTCTGTTACAAGAAATTGATTGTAATTCACGCATGGTACAGCAATTAATGTCAACAAATCGCGCAATACCATTAAAATTTCTACACATCACTGAAATAGGCGACTTTACCAATACACCAGTCCTGGCTAAAGGGCACTGAAAAGTAATATTTGTCCTCGTATTCACATTAGGTATTCTAAAGCCCAACTGATTCAATAAATGTAAACAATCAATATTATTGTGAAGTAATCCGTGAAGGACTTTCAAGCTAAGTACCCTTCTTCTATCTGATAACGAAAGCACCCCAAACATCCTCAACAGCAGCCCATAATCGAAGCCCCGAACAGGAAAAAATTCCATTTTCTCGATAATATAAGAAGTTAAGGAACTTACGCTGCACCCTCTCGAGTGCATCAATATGCACTGCATAAATGGGACTCCATACTAACGAGGGATATTCTAATTTGGAGAAGACAAATGAATAATATAAAGATTTTAAAACTTTAGTATCAGTAAAATATTGACCGTTACGAAATACGAAACCCAACATTTTATATGCCACAGACGTAACTTTAGTAATGTGACTACTAAAATTGAGTTCACTATCAAAGTGAACACCCAAGTCTTTAATTGAGGTACATCTGGGAATAATGTCCACATCTATATAGTAAGTATAGGCCACAGGGTCCCTCTTCCTCGTGTAAGATACTGCAAATAGCTCCTTTGAACAATCGATTACTTTAACGATATCGTTAATGAATATGAGGAACAGCAGAGGACCTAAGTTGGAGCCTTGTGGTACCCCGGAGCGAACATAATGGCCTTCAGACTTAAAACCATTGTATGATACAGTCTGGACACGACCGGCCAGATATGAATACAACAACGACACAAGTGCTCACTAAATCCAAACAGCTTCAATTTATTAATTAAAATATTGTGAGCAACACGATCAAAAGCTTTAGCAATATCAGTATAGATGACATCCATTTGACCCTGACGATCCAATACATTTGCCACCCGTTGGACAAAGCAAATTAAATTAGTACTAGTAGATCGCTTTTCTATGAAACCATGTTGTTCCGAAGCAATATAATTCCTAAGCAATATAATTCCTAACACTGGGATAGATACGTGAATACAGGACCATTTCATAAACTTTGGCAAAGTTATTCAAAATAGATATAGGTCTATAGTTCGTGATGAAGGAGAGAGTACAGAAATCCAAGAAATAGGGAAAGAACAAGTAAAGGAGGTAATAAAGAAATTAAAAAGTAGGAAATCTGCACGGGTTGACCTAATATCAGCAGAAATGTTAACATACATATATGGGAGCGACTGGTATCGAGATTTTGTAATCGTTGTTTAAACGAAGGTAAGATACCACAGGGGTGGAAAGTAGGTATCATTATCCCCCTTTTTCAAGAACGGAGGCAAGAGGCAATGTACAAATTATTGAAGTGATGAGTATCCACCGAAATTGCATGAACGATTACTGGAATAAAGATTAACAGACGAAATAGGACAAGACATGGAGGCATCAGAAAACGGATTCAAAAATGGAGGGAGTGTTCAAGACCATGTTTTTACTATTAAGCTGTTGCAAGAAAGAATAAGAGATAGGGAAAAGAATTATTGCCTGGATTTTGTAGATCTGGAAAAGCCATTGACACAATATCGAGAACAGCGGTAATGAAAAGTTTGAGATCAGAGAAAACCAATGACTCTCAAGAATCAACAATAATATGCGGAATATGTGGCGTTTGGTTAGCGAACTTTTCATATGGGAATTTTAATAACAGAGATACATATCACGTAGTGCGTGTTTGTTACGCTTATATATACACTGATGAACTATAATTATAGTTATTTATTGCATAAGTGTTTAGGTATATAGCATTTTAACACGAGAAAGTCAGTTCGAGCGTTTCATTGTCTTATCTAGATAAAATGCATATTATGCATGTGTGATGTGCATGACCACATTAATGGAATGAAATTATTCGAAACTTTAAGACAGATTAAGATATATGTATGTACTCGTATTCGTAACATATGGCAGGCTATTTCATACTTATTGGATGCTACAGTACGTTGTTAATGGTTTCCAGCAAGAATTGGCAAAATTTAACAAATGAAGACAAAAATAACAGGTAACAAGAATAAATGGACCATGCTATCGAATTTCTTAAATTTGAAGAGCACATATGCAATTTTATACATGTGGTCGAAGTATTTATCACTGAACCTGCTATAATAATTTCCAAAAATCTATGTAGATATTGGAAGCTCAGTGGTTTTATGAAGCGTCAATCTAAAGAATTCAAGACAAAGCCAGTCGAAACTTAATAGGAATAATAGGTCAATTTATACGCTTCATAAGTATGAATAAAAATCTTGCATAATGTGAGTCTAGATAAAAATAATTTAAGTGCCAGTACCGATATATTATTATACATATATGCGTAATAATTTAGATTAATTAACGAATATGTTATTGCATACCAAATCAAGTCGTATGTTGTAACCAGCATGAATAATCTGGTTCTACAGTATTTCTCTAACTAAACAAAAATGGAGTTTTGTAAATTATAATTAAAGCCAGAATTACATTAATTTCTAAGACTTCATTACTGAGAAGAATGAATACCGAGAAAGACTGACGACAATACATAAATGAAAAAAAAAGTGGAGTTATTTTCAGATAGAACAATTTAGTCCAATAGAAGACAAAATAGAGAATGACGTTTTCCCATCTGTTTATGTGGATATGACCTGCAACTGATTATAGTAAGTATTTGTAATAATACGTTAAAAAATTATCACAATTGTTCCGAGCATTCTGGTGCAACTACAGGCCTAAGTAAAGACTTATAAAGACATCATACTTGCATAACGTCGTGTAAAAAAACAAATAGAGAATTACAAATGACCGAAATTGCGTAAGCGGAGAGTCCAGATCACTTGTTCAAATTTTAAATGGGAAATGAATCAAAGTAGCAAGCATTTTAACATGCACATTCCAGCACCAAATAGGGAATAAATACCATATTCACATGGTTGCAGTACAATAGAATGAACAACCTCTAAGGCAATAGAAGATGAAATGTAGGCCTTGAATAAATTTGATGTTACGAAAGTAAATGTTTCAAAACACGCAACAATTTTCGGAAATAGTTTTATTAGATTTAAATTAAATTCATGAACCAGCAATTAGTTTAGCAATCGATGTTCTGTTGCCAGCATTTAAGAAAAGAATTCATTCTTGTGTTGATATAGTTTTTTTAAGATAAAGTTTTTATAAATGTTGATTGTACATTCTGAATAATTAAGGATCTAATATAACAGTCAAATGAATAAGATATTATTTGCTTATTACTTACTTATTATGAATAATATTATTTTACATCTTTGTAAAACTCCGTAAAAGATAGCGGAAATAATTTTAATATAACAGAGAGAAGTTTTGTCTAACATTTCTATGCTAATTGCATGGAAAAGTTCAGTTTCTACACTATACAGGGTGTCTATTACTACTTAAGTTTTTGTCCTGCTTCTCATCAAACAGTCCTCGAATTATTTGAAAAGAAAAAAACTATTACCTACGAACGCGATCTCAAATCGTAAATTATTAATTACCAGATCATTAGGTAAGAATATGTCGTTGTACTTTAACCCTTTAATGCATACTGTTGCAGAAATACAACATTGCAAATTATGTATCTTATTACTAGCATCTTCATAAGGAAACGCATTTAATGCATGGTGAGATATTTTTACAACATTGCTCTCTCACTTCCGTACATATAAAAAAGTAGCGCATGTTGCAAACAAATACTTTTCGCTTTCATTCGTCTACTATGTCTAACCTCTAAGCTTTGCTAACTTTGGCTTTAAATTTCGAGTTTGTTCAGTGGCACTTTAAATTTGAAATAATATACTATAATTAATATGAGGCGAGTAGATAGTATTTTATAACATAGAAACACTATGTTATGTTACTAGGGTTCATTATGTAGTAAAATACGTATGTTGTAGAAGTACAACATTATGCAGTTAGTGCTTATTTTTACCACATACTATTTTATTACACCTATATTGTAAAAAGTACTTATAATTTTCTTTGTACTAGATTTAATTATGGCACGTAATATATATTTAACCCAGAAAGAACTAGAGGATATTGCTGACAATCTTAGCGAAATTAGTGACGACGGATTAGACTTTTCAGACACAGATAGTATAAACGACCCTGAATATATTCCAGAAGTAGATGATGCTGAAGAAATACCTCCTATAGAAAACACTGAAGATGAAGGAAATCTTAGTGACAATATCGGCGAACAAGACGAATTAAGAAATCAAGTAAGTAACAAATCAACTAAGTTGAAGGATAAAGTAAACATTACTTGGAAAAACAAAAATTTGGTATTGAGTGATCTTCAGAAAGCATTTCATGGTAGCGAATCAGTATCTCCAGAACTTCTGGAGCTCAATACACCGTATGAATGTTTTTCATACTTTTTTACAGATAAAGTATACAACGATATAACAGAACAATCATGCTTATATGCACAACAAATTGACATCACAAAACCTTTACATCTTACAAAGGCAGAACTTAAAAAGTATTTTGGAATAATTATTATGATGTCTGTTATTCGTCTTCCAAATACGCGTTCTTACTGGAGTAGTGATGTAGGCATAGAAATATTAAAAAATGCCATGACACTAAATAGATTTGAAAAGATTAGTCAATTTCTGCATTTTAATAACAACGAAATGCATTTACCACGCGATAATTTAAATCATGATAGAATCCATAAACTTAGGCCAATTGTAGATCATTTGAATAATGTATATTCTTCTGTTCCACTTGAAGCGAAACTAGCAATCGATGAGCAGTTATGTTCTACAAAAGTACGACATTTTATGAAACAATACCTACCCATGAAACCCCACAAGTGGGGTTTCAAATTATTCGTACTATGTGGAGTCAGTGGTTTTGCATATAGGTTCGAAATATATTCTGGACAAGAGAACGATGACTATCGTAGAAACGTTTCAGAACCAGATCTCGGAGCATGCGCCAATATTGTCGTCAGATTAGCAAGAATTATACCAAAGAATCTAAACTACCAATTATATTTCGATAATTATTACACTACTCTCGAGCTATTAGTTTATTTAGCCGAAAATGGGATTTTAAGTCTTGGAACAGTACGACGAAATAGAATTCCTAATTGTAAATTACCAACTGAGAAAGACATGAAAAAAAATCCTCGGGGAACAAGCTACGAATTTGTAGCCAACTATAAAAACGTGGATATAAGTTCCACTGTATGGAAGGATAACCGTGTAGTAAACTTATTGTCTACTTTTGGCGGACAAGAGCCACTAACCTCTGTAAAAAGATTTGACAAACAGTCAAAATCAAGCAAAGAGATAAGTTGCCCATTCATTATAAGTGAGTATAATAAGCATATGGGTGGAGTAGATTTACTTGATGCTAACATAGCTCGGCACAAAATACTCACCAAAAGTAAGAAATGGTACATACGTATTTTCTACCATTTACTTGATATGACATTAGCTAACGCATGGGGCCTTTATAGAAGAATTTGCAAATCCAAACAAAATAATGAAATGGAAAAAATTACGTATTTTCAGTTTCGAATAGAAGTTGCAAAATGTCTGTGTCTAGTTGGGCAAAGTACTAACGTTAAACGAGGACGTCCATCTTCCAGTACAGTACAAGATATGATTGCCATAAAAAAAACCAAAGGACCGACGCAGCATGTTCCGCCAAGAGATGTGCGTTTAGACCAAGTAGGACACTGGATGATATGGGGTACGAGAAATAGGTGCAAATTTCCAAACTGCACTGGATATTCGCAGACACTCTGTGAAAAATGCGGCTTAAATTTGTGTTGCAATAAAATAAACAATTGTTTTAAGAAATTCCATACTACATAGATATAAGAAGAACAAAAAAGAATTACCAACGCATAATGTTGCATATCTACAACAATAAGTTTTTTTACTTTTACTATGGGTAGATTTGGAAAAAAATTTTTTTGTTATTTTTTATCAATAAACACAATAGAAATATATAATATATCTTTTTTTGATTAATTTTAAAAAAGTCATGCATTAAAGGGAATATTGAAAGTTCCTGTAATGAAAAAAACTAAAACACCTGATTCCGACGAAAAAAGCAGGTCGAAATGAATAAAATCTGTAGTAAATGTGTGACCTTATTAGAAATAGAATATTTGTGAAAAGACCACATGTGCAATTCTTAGAGCAGCAACCCTGCTTCGTAAACAAATGCATTCAATAAGCATTTATTTACATATCATTCAACTCGATAAAAAATATCAGTTTATGTCTGTTAGAAATTTTTGCAGCGTCTCTTTTTTTCTTGTATTCACATGTCAGGCCCGGATTCAACAAGATTTATTTAACAAAATTTGGTAATTATTAAAGGAAAAATCATTTTAATATACATATGATCGTAATTTTTTTGGATTCACCCTCCTTGTAATATTAGTTTTATACTGTTTATTTTTCCGGCACTATTCATTTGACACCCTGTATACATACATATATACCGTATGACCATCTTACTGTGACATAATTAAATAATTACTGCTGTATAATTATATAAATTCATCTCATAATATAATGAAAGCCTGGAGTTACTGTGAACCTAATTATTAACAAAAATAAGTTATAGGCGAATATATTCTTTCTTAATTAAATACCAATATTTAGATTAATACTACTACTGTATTGCCTACTATTAAACACTATTATTAACATATTATTACTTAAAAAAACCGAAATAAACCAATTGCCTACTTGTCAATTCTACACTGGTCTGTTGTAATTACGAAGTAAATTATATACTACGGCTACTGCAGCAGGTTGGATTCGTAATTTTATTTAAACACACTTCCAATTTTTTATATTTTCATACGTAAATTGTATTTCTCGGACAGAAACCGTCATAATAACCTTTCGCAATGTTATTTGCGCGATTAAATGTGAATAAATTGAGGTCGTTAACACAATCGAGCCGATACCAACCTTGTATTTCTCCAAAAGAGTAACCAGCTTTTCTGGATCCTGTGTTATAGCCTTTCGAACTACGAGAATCGCAAGACCATTCAGCAGAGGGCCCCATATTTCGGATATGCTATCGACAAATGTTAAGGCCGTTTTAAAGACCCCAACCTTCTCCGTGACACTGTACGGGAACGTCTTGAATTGCCATTGCAGCCGGTTCAAGATAACCTTATGCGGTAACCGTACACCTACGCGGAATTATTGTAAATAATGTATTAGTCATTCTTCTGATGCAGGTAAATACTTATGCGTGTCTTACCTTTGGGTATTCCCGTGCTTCCAGATGTGTAAAGCACGATGGCAAGATCGTCTTTCATTTGTTCCAAGGTCTCTTTGTCTGATAAGTTGAAATTATTGTAGTTTGAACTTAATTCTAGAAGTGTATCGTATGATAACCCTTTTGTGTTTAAGAAAGCACTAGAATCTGAAACAATAATTACAATTTATGCCCCTATAGATAAACCGTTTGTTTACAGGATGAGGCATAACGAGAGTTCAAGATTTACTTAGAGGTGAGTTACGTTCAAATTCAAAACCCATTTAATGATTTCTTGTAAGGGAGACGAAAACGAAGGGCTGTATGGGCTGCCTCTATAATTGCAGTAAAAAATTCAGTAACAGTAATGCCGTTTTCTTCTAAACAAAAAGGCTTAGCAAACTAAGCATGTTAAAGTATTGGGCTGAGGTTGCTGATGTAACTATATAAGCATTTCGGCAGACCAATAACGAATACTCCGTTTGTTCATTGTATTCAAAAATAAAAAATATAAGAATCGCATAACAACAATCTCAACGTCTTCTGTAATCTGCTGGATTTAATTCTTAAGTAGTCGCAGTTTTGTAAGGCCACAATGCAAAATTTTCGTAAGCGTTGTGGTCGATACCTCTTTCACTACAGACTTCGTTGGAGATTGCTCTATTGACACACGAGTGCGGCGTTGTTGTCAGCTGTCGTGACGACTAGCTGAAAATTTCAGTCCTATTTCAAAATCATCTTACAACCATAAACGATTTTGTTTGGATTTAAGGCTAAACGCGTAAAAAGTACGCCCAGGTCACAGATTTGGCAATCCACAAACTACATCTGCACGACAAATATCCCACGACAAACTTGATCATGAGCATTTACATCATCTGAGGGAAACATCCATTACGGTACTTCCTATCTGGTCAGGGTTCTTTCAATCATTTTCTAAATTATATTTTACGCAGGAAACGCAGTTTGGGCGAGCAACCTTCTAGCAACAAGCAAGTGAGTGACGCTACCATTTTAAAGTTGAGCTACTCCTGGATTCAGTCACGGTAAGTACCATTTCCACGATTCCAAAACGAGCACGTGATTTGATGTGATTTGTACACTGGGTACGGTTTTTGCATCATCCCCTTAACACCGCATCCTCTGTGCCTATTGTATTATTCCGTGCCTAGTGAGTTTCCTTACATAAACAGGTTTGTCCCCTTTATTAGGTTTAATAGCCCGTATGGTAGACTGACCGGTAGACCTGTTAGTTGGTCAGTTCGTTCTAAAAAGAACTGTCTCCGTTGTACCAATGCAGCCCATTCAAATATAATGTCGTAGGGTGTTTCCTCCTCCTAATTGCATAATCTGCAGAGAGGTTCATCTTTAAAGATTCCAATCCTATGCAGATATTCTTTTAGACAGCCGTGTCCTGTTTGCAGACTCGTCACTGTTCTAAGCTGTACTCGATTAAGAGCCAGCACATTCGCTGTTATTGGCTGGGATGGCTGCCGCATCATACGTTTGCTGTGTAACTACCTTTCTACGTTGTTCTAATGTACATAGCGTGCGTGTACTCCACTCATTTACTGCACCACGTATTGCGGTTCTTGTAATTGCCAGACCCGGTTCTAGTCCAGTAATTCAGTTGCAGAGACTCTTCTTGCGAGCTTGTTTGCGACTTCTATAATCATATCATTACCTGGTATGCCCTTATGCCCCGGCACCCACACCAAAGTAATTTTGTTGTGTTTTGCCAGAGTTATTAGGTTTAGCTATCTGATAGGCTGCTAGTGTTTTTAAAGTCGCCTGACTATCCGATAGGATGCGAATCAGCTGATCATTTTGTTGTTTTTCCGATGCCTTTTAGGCACATATCTCTATTGCTAGTATTTCCGTTTGCTGCACGATGGTATATTGGCCTAATATCATATAGGTCAATATACCAGACGTAGCACGTCATGAACGGAATTTTTAGAAACTCTAATATTGAAATAACAAAATATGTACCTATAAAAGCAAAATATCAATATAAGGGCGAATGCGATTTATGTCGGTAGGGGGCGTGCAATGCTGCCATATAACCTTCTGTCATTTATCGTATTCTAGGATTCCGCATTTATAAATACTAACCTAAAAATGTAAACAAGTCGAACTTACTATAGTGTTGGGATCTCATTTATGATGTGCACGTCTTCGAATTGTGAACCACGAATGTATATATCCGTTATAACTAACGCTGTGGATAATTATACAAGAAAAAACTAAAGGTTAAATCTCTCGTATACAGGTTGTTCCGCGAGTCGACCGACAAACTTATACCATATATTTCGGCGACCATTACAATCAAAAATATTATATGACCTATAGGTGAATTTCTCGAATTTAGTTAGGCTTTAGGAATTGACGTGTTTGACACATTAATGACTTTTGTCTTGTAATGTTAATTTGTTATTAGGCTACGTTATTAGGCTACGTTTTACTGATGCAGAATATCCCGATATGGTTTTTCTTGTACAAGATTTTCAAACGTTTTTTGCTTTTTAAAAGAGACAGGATCTTTCCCAAATCATTGTGCAGAAACGACAGATTTGGAAATGCTGAAGTAGTTTTAAATGCAGTTGAACGAAGTCCTACCATCCGTAGAATATGTCATACAACGGAAATTCTTGAAATCAATGTATGGAAAATTCTGCAGCATAATAGGCTTTATCCCTATCATTTACAAAAATCTACTTAATTTACTTCCTGGAGATATAGAAAAACGTGTACGATGTTGCCAAAATAATTTGGAGATTATTCGACACATGCAAGGAATGGTATTAACACACAGAATCAAAACCCACACGAAACAATCGTGATGAACCATCAACATCGTTTTTCTCGTCAATATGGGGCGCGGTTTATTAAATAATCATCTTCTTGTGCCTCATATTTTTTTGAAGATGACCTTAAGGCAGAAACTTACATTCACAGAATTGCCGAATTATATGGAAGATTTTCCGCAATTTGGTAGATAAGTGACGGTGTTTGTTAATGAATAGGATAGGTGTACACTGGCCAGCTCAGTCACCTGATTTGTCTGTGCTAGATTTTTTTCTATGGGGTTTCCTCAAATTTCGCATGTACTTACATTAGAAGTAAACTAGATACACGGGAAGAGTTGGCTAGCCGTACAGTTGAAGCTACTAGTTCTCTAAAGGATGAATTGGTAGCAATTAGCTGACAGCACTATATGACACAAAGAATAGTTGTTTGATTAGAAAATGGCGGTTCCCATCATCTATCAATTTATGAATACATTTTCTTATATCATTTCTTTTTATTTAATACCCTTCGACATCTACGAAACAAAAAGGAATTTACTTATAGATTACTTAATATTTCTTTATAGTAATGGCTGCCCGAATATATGGTATAAATTTGTCGATAGAGTCACGGAACACCTTGTATAAATTTCAAAACAATGCAAATATAAGAGTTTCAAGTTTTGTTGAGGTCGTTCAATAAACTTGACATAATGTTTATTCTGCTTTTTTCTGTATACGAAACTCTACTTCTCAGAAAAAATACATACATACATATGTACGCTAATAACTAACTAATAACAGTTAACTAATAGCATAGCAGGCTATAAAATTAATCTATTTCAGTCGCTCACTTCAGAAAAAAACACCTGATTTGTGGTACACATACGTACATACATATGTATGTGTTTGCTGTATCTATCACGCTCACGGTGTTAAAACCGTACTCGTTGCAAGTAATAATTGAACAGTAGGAAATGAACGCATTGAATGTGACCCAGATAAAGTTCTTTCGACAATGCGTGCCGAATGTCATACATACTAATATGCACTGTAAGTGCGGCTCCATTCATAATGGGGTAATATGTTAAATAAAAATCCTGGTCAAAATAGTTTGAATTAGGAATTTTTTATCAATATGTTCTAAAATATGAAAACCTTCTAAACAATTTAAAGTTTGACTAACTCATATATAGAAAGATGAAATTTGGTTTTTAAAAATGAAACTCATTTTTCTGCTTGAAAAACTTGATTTATCTTTGAGATAGAACACTTTCTATATAGCTAATTTGCTAGAATTTAAAGTCTTGACTTTCAATTTTTGGAAAGTAACCTTGTAAACTCTTGACGAAAGATAGTTTTCTGTCTATTGGATAGTAGATTTTTTCTATAAAACTCGAAGAAATTGCTTTCAATTCATAGATTCAAGAAACAAATAGTATTGCGTATAATCTAAAAACGATTATCTCTTGGATTGGGGTTATCCGTAGTTACCCTTGTTGTCGCTTCCCTCTTTGAGGCCCCATCTGAGCAAGTCGGTCCTTACCAATATTACATCCGTCCTGATATGGTTCAGAGTTCTTCAAATCGACTAGTTCAATAGAAGGCCAGCGAGGTCAGTTAAGTATGGTGCATCATTGAACTCGATCTTGAGCAATCTCTTGCGGATTTGAGTTTTTCGGCGTCGTAGAATAGGTAGATCATATAGAAGGTGGCGCTCGTCGAAAGTTTGCTTAAATCTGTCTGTGTGCTAATAGTTGCGCCGCTCTGGATAGGGCTCGTGCATCCTGCAGTTAGTAGGCAGATTTCATTTAGGCTTAGCCCAAGCTGCCTATCTGCTATTTGCTAGTTTCTTCAGTATGTTGTTTTCCGCAGCGGTTTTTTGGTTAGTTTTTTCGCATTGAAATCTGTATGTATGTGACCTATCCAGTACCAGTGTTTATCAGTATATTCCAAGATGTTTCCGTTCCATTTGACCTTCAGGTTTATGTTTGCATCTTTGGAAGGGTTCTACAAGAGGGGTTGCTTAAATCTTCAATCCCAGAAACTGTCAAAGTAAGCTGATGCCAGTAGCTTGGCAACAACATTACAGAAAATTAATAATAAAGATTATGACAATCAACCTGCAATTATCTGTAGTAGTTTGTATTAGTTTTTGATTAAAAATATTGATCTTCTGAAGCATCGACAGAAACAACTATTAGAATATCAATGGATTTGGAACTTCTTCTTTACACAATTCATTGACATAGTACAGACAGTACAGATTTACTTACTATGTATGACGTAAACAGCGTGAATTCCACAAAATAAATGATTAAATTATTTTGTTTCGTTATTAAGGAGATAACCTTGCTACTCTCTCGTAAGTCTCAACAAGTATACAAATTCATGACATAGAAAATTATTACAATAATTTATCTAAAAATTACGCATAATGCGGTCATGTTTAAATTTGCAATTAAGTGCTTAGTGGCACATTCAGTTTACTACACAAGTGTTTCGTTCTGCATACTCATAAAAGTAAACGAGAACATTATCCAATTCTAATGTTATCGTTTGCACCAACATGATATCATAAAGCAGCTAAATATAAGATCTATTAAAGTTATTTTATACGAGATCTATATTTTTCAAGTTTCAGTAAATTGACAAAAACCAATAAGGATAACATGAAAATTGATGTCCACAAGAATTGCTATACATCTCTAAACTATTATAATTGTCAAATACATTATGGCGTAAATCTGAATTATAGAGCAGGTGATCAAGAATATCGGAGAATCTTGATCAGTTATTTGGTTTTTGTAGCGAATGAAGTCGCAGGATCTCAAGAAGGATAATTTGTGTTGCCAGAATGCTTCCTTTTTTATTCTAACTAGAAAGTATTGGGACAAATTAAAACTTTTAAAGTAAATATCATACTTAATGAAATTACGAAAATCTGCAAGATTTTATGGTCTGTGTATACAAGTTGGCAATAGAATTAGTCACATATACATATGGTAGACGGTCATTTTGGCATTTCTCCGAGATTAATAACAAATGAACGAACTAATATGTTTTATAACTTTAACTTATTTTCAGTTAGTTTACTGATTTACTGAACTTTTACTGCTTTCGTTGGAAGCAACCAATATTTTTGGTAAATGATATAATTTTTCCAACTTCAATTCAAAATGTGTGAAAATATTTCATAAAATAGCAATTAATCTTTATTAAAAGTATTCAAACAAAATTACCTTCTTCGTATATAATCACAGCCGGCTTGGATTCCTGAATAATATGCTCCACTCTAGGCTGCGGAAAACTTGGATCCAGAGGAAGATAGGCAGCACCGCATTTCCATATTGCCAATAAAGTAATAACCAGTTTATCCGACGGTTGCATATTAACAGCGATAATATAATCCTCGTCATTATTTCTGGGCAAATTATTATTTCTGATTGTATCGTACAGAGCTCTTGCAATACGATTGGATAACCCATTCAATTCCTTATACGTATATCTGTTGAGAATATCTCCATCTGCAACAAATCAAAATAAAAATCAATAATTATGTCGTTTTAAAATAGCAAACAACATGTAGCGTTTCTAATCCATTAAACTGGCGACTTTCAAAAGCCTTGAAGAAACAATTGCAATAAAAAATTGCAAATAACGAAGATTAATTATGCTTTAACAACACTCTCTTACAGATTTTTGATTGTTTTATAGTGTATGTCAACTGTTTATGTAATGCTGCAAATTGCACCTTGATTATTGCAAAAAGTAAGAAGCACTTTCATAGTTGTAAAAACAATATTTAATA
This sequence comes from Popillia japonica, assembly GCA_004785975.1. NCBI lineage: Eukaryota > Metazoa > Arthropoda > Insecta > Coleoptera > Scarabaeidae > Popillia > Popillia japonica. The sequence goes on from SMLS01068844.1 coordinate 43,149, forward strand.
ACACCTAAAGGAAAGTGAATTTTTATAAGTTATTAATGTTTATATTTATATACCATTTTAATGTATGTGTGTACATACCAATCGGAATGATTCCATAACTCTTGTAACACGTATGCTGTATGGTATTTTCATGGGTATTTCAAGAGCATTTGTAAGTTTTATTTCTTTCAAACCGTTATATGTAATTAGCTGTGGACAGTAAAAAGCTGTCATTATTTTTTTCATATGTAGCTTCAACTGTAACATCAAAGTAACTTTGTTGTGTTTTGCCAGAGTTTTTAGGTTTTTCAGGCAGTTTCAGGCAGGTTATCTGAAAAACTGCTGCTTAACAAAATAAAATAATTTAGAAAGTGGCTCTCAAAATAAGATTTTTTCCGCTACAATTAAATTGATTCGACACGGAGAAAATTGTTATTGAAATATTGAATAAATATAATGCACGGACGAAAGAAAAAAATATCATTTGTATTCACTTATAATACTTATATAAAACGATTCTTTCTACATTGACCATAGGTACTCAAAATGGAATTTCTACTCGCTTGCGTCCAGTTTTCTGAGAATAATGTTTCGCGTATATAACCCAAAAGTGTTAATACATATGCACACATCAACATAATCTAAGGATATCAATGTTTATGTTATTTGCTTGATATTACTTCCGTAAATATTGTCTTTTGTTGCTTAGTTTGGTTGCTAGGTAACTTATAAACAACTATCCGTCAAAAGTATCCATTAAATAAGTACAGTTAATGATAAGTCTTAAAATGTTTTGAATTTTAACTTTAGTGTGTTACTTCTCCCACCATTTCTGCGTTGTTTCACAAAAATTAGTACCCATTGATAAGTGTAAGCATAAATTGTGTTAAAAGCAAACTTGAATGAACAAAATAGACGTCGTCATTTGCATCCTGACGAAATGAATAGGGCAGTTGGAATGCTGGAAGTTGAAGTAAAACAAGTTGACGTAGCGGAGCGGCTAAGTACAACACAGAGCGTAATTAGCCGACTATGGCGACGTTACAGAGATACAGGTAATCCCAGGGAACGACATCTTGGAAGAAGACGCACCACCACTGCTATTCAGGACCGGTACATCACTCATCAGGCTCGCTGACAGAGTTCACTAACTGCTACTGAGTTAAAATCGTGTCTCCAGGCAGTGCATAACGTGACAGTCCACAGCCAAACCATCAGGCGTCGTTTAAGAGAAGTCAATCTTCGCTCCAGACGCCCCCTTAGGGTTCCACCATTAACCAGGGGAAATCGAGGACATCGAGTAAACTGGGCTCGAGAACACTTAAACTGGACTCAAGAACAATGGTGGACTATACTTTTTTCTGACGAGTCGCGATTCGGATTAAGACCAGATGCTCGCAGATTAAGAGTCTGGCGTCAGCCTGGTAATGCAGCAAGGCTACAGCATGCCCAAGAAGTGCACAGCTACCGAGGTGGCACTGTAATGATATGGGCGGGAATTATGCTGGGTATGAAAACTGATTTCTAGATCAATTCTTAAATGCTGAGCAATATATCCAGAATATTCTTGAACCTGTTGTTCAGCCATTTGCAGAAGCGTTGGGCCGAAATTGAACCCTTATGCATGACAATGCACGACCACATATGGCAAGAGTTGTTACCGATTGGCTCAATGAAGCAAGAATTGAGGTTTTGCCATGGCCAGCTTAATCCCCAGACCTCAATCCCATTGAGCATGCATGGGATATGCTTCAGAGAAGATGCCTGCCACATATGGACGCTATACAAAATCGACGGCAACTGCAAGAACTTCTGTCACAACAGTGGAATCTTCCACAAGAAGACTTGGACAATCTTATTCTGTCTATGCCAAGAAGATGCAGGGCGGTTTTAAACTCCAGAGGAGGTCCCACTCTTTATTAATTCCTAATCTTCAAATTTTTTAATTGAATTAAGATTAATTTTGAATTGTTGTTTAGTTCCATTTTGTAGAATTTCTAATTTCTAATTAATAAATTTTTATTAAAATTGTGTTAAATATTAATTTAAGTTAATTTCACTCATAGCTTATTTTACATTTAACTTTCAAGACAAAAATGGGTAAAAAGATGCACTTAATTATTTTTTTAAGCAAATAAGATACTCCATCCTTAGATTATGTTGATGTGTGTATATGGAAACGGAGAAAGCATCAAAGGAAGCAACAATTTATTCAGGTACTTTAAGTATTTTTATTATTTTTAAAATACAATGAACGTAGGTTTCTATATAATTTATCGAGTTCTAATAATAAAAAAAAACTGGTAGTATTGGTGACAGTCTTAGTACAAAAAAATACATATGTGACCAGTCCTGATAATCCAAAGTTTTCCAAATAGGATAGCGAGAAAGTATTTTTGGACAGTCACCGTCAAAACACCAGACACTTTAATAAATTGCCAACAGCAAAGCTAGCAGTGATAATGAAACTAGTTTTATTATCGCCTTGACAATGACAGCTTTGCTGTTGAAACGCGTTAGTAATTTACGTGCTTACGTGGCTTACGTGTTTTGTGAATTAGTGTCATAGCATACCGACCATATCCCATTATGATTAACAATACCGCATCTTCATTTATTTTTAGCAGACGGCGATATATTTAAAAGTATTCGAGAAAGACGTCATACTAGAAAGCACAAATTTTCCAAAGAATGGGTACTTGCCTTCTGTAAAAGCATCGACATTAGCCTCAAAAAAACCAAGACAATCATTCGAACGGACTACTAATTCTTGGAGTATCCAATATCCAGTGCATTTTCAATTTCAGATTTAATCAAAAATAATAAACAATACTTACTATGAAACTTGACTTGAATGTTTTTAACTTGAATTTTTTTGACTGAGCTATTACATTCGATTTTGCATTCATCTCCTACTAACACTTCGTAATTTCTACGTTACACATTATGTATGTCAAATATGTGCCATAGTTTGTAAATTAAATGCAATTTTTTGGTGGTATTGTGTATTTAGTAAATAGAGACTCTACTTTAAAATGACTTGAATTAAACAATACAAGTTTGCAACACTGACCTTGAAACGGAAACATTTAATTTTGATTAAGTAAAGTGCCTTTAGTAAATAAAAATTTCACCGGTTGTTTTCTCGGGATTATATATATATATATATATGGCTCTACGCCCCGAAAGGAGCTTCGCCGCTCAGCCGAGCCGAGCTTTCCAGATCCTATTATTGACTGGATCAGGTCCGTATCTTCAATCCCTCCAGGCGATCTCTTTTGCTTTCGTAGCTATTTCTCTCCATCTCTTTCGATCCTGTACCATCGTCTTCCATCCGTCTTTAATTCCCATGTTCTTCAGATCCTCTTCCACCTCATCTATCCATCTTATTCTTGGTCTTCCTTTCGCCCTTCTCCCGTCCATCTTCCATTCTGTCAGCGCTCTTAGATTTTCCTCAGGTTTTTTCCTGTATATGTGCCCCAACCACTGGAATATTTGCCCAACCACTTTATCCTTAACATTTTTATATGTCCTAATATGTTTTTTCCGTCCAGTTCTTCATTTATTTCTTTATTAGTTCGCCTTCTGTACACCCCGTTTTCCAGCTGTACACCCCCCATCATCCTTCTTATTATTTTCCTCTCCTGTATTAGCATTTTTTGTTCTCCCTCTTTTGACATTGTCATGGTTTCTGCGGCATAGGTTAATATCGGCCTCAACAGAGATTGATATATCTTTACTTTCGTTCTTTTTGCGATCTGTTTATTCATCAATGTCTTTTTATTTGCGAAGAAGGCACTGTTCACCTGTTGTATTTTTTGGTTTATTTCTTCTAGTTTGTCCCCTGTTCTGCACAACGTTACCCCTAGGTATCTGAATTTATTTACACTCGCGAATATGTCTTGTCCAATCTTTATCGACCCATCTATTTTGCTTCCTCCAATCTTCATATGTTTTGTTTTGTTTTTGTTTATTCTTAGTCCTACTTGTTCACTCTTTGTTTTTATGCATTCATATATTTCCTCCAGTATTTTCTTTTGTTTCGCAACTATAACCAGGTCGTCTGCGTACGCGACTATTTGTGCTCCTCGGTTTCTAACATTTCCTTTGTTTAGGTTCTTAGTAATATGCTCTATTAGGATGTTAAACAGCGTTGCAGATAAAGCGTCTCCTTGTCTGACTCCCTTGTTTATTTCGAACTCCTCCGTTTCACCCATGCTGGTTCGTATTTTGGCTCTTGTGTTAGTGAGCGTCATTTCTATCAATATTTTAAGTTTGGTGGGTATACCTATTTCCTCTAGGGCTCTCATAAGCTGTTGTCTATTAATCGAGTCGAAGGCCTGCTTGAAATCTATGAACAATATGTCTAAGCTCATCTTATATTCATTTCCTTTCTCGATTATTTGTTTCAATATATGGATTGCGTCGACCGTCGACTTATCTTTCTGGAAACCATATTGGTAGTCCCCTATTATGTTTGGGGTGTTTATTAACCTTCTTTGAACTATTGTCGTTAGTATTTTGTAGACTGTGCTCAAGAGTGTGATTCCTCTATAATTACTGCACACCATCCTATCTCCCTTTTTGTGTATCGGCAGTATTACACCTGTCTCCCAGTCCGTCGGCATTTTCTCTTCTATCCATATTTTCATTATTAGGTTATAAATTTTCTCTTGTAGGGTTTTTCCGCCGTATTTAATCAACTCATGATTTATTCCATCATTTCCTGGTGCCTTTCCATTCTTACCACTATTTATTATTCTTAACACTTCGTCTTTTGTTGGTTTTTCAATTTCTTCGTCATCTTTGGGTGGGTTATTTTCATTTTTCGTCCGCTTATCCACTTCTGTCTCAGTTATGGGTGTTTCTGTTAGTAATTCTTTGAAATGTTCCATCCATGCTGTCGTCGTCTGCTCCTCATTTTCTGTCACCTGGCCTGCCTTATTTTTTATGTTGTTTACTGTTATTTCGTTGTTATTCTTCCGTTTATTTATCATTTGATAAAACTTTTTAGAGTTTCTGTTTCTTCCTTCTTCTTCTATTTTCACCATTTCCTCCTCTATCCACTTTCCTCTGGTGTTTCTTATTATTTTCTTGACTTCGCGTCTCTACGTTACACATTATGTATGTCAAATATGCGCCATAGTTTGTAAATTAAATGCAATTTTTTGGTGGTATTGTGTATTTAGTAAATAGAGACTCTACTTTAAAATGACTTGAATTAAACAATACAAGTTTGCAACACTGACCTTGAAACGGAAACATTTAATTTTGATTAAGTAAAGGGCCTTTAGTAAATAAAAATTTCACCGGTTGTTTTCTCGGGATTACTTAACTTTATTTAACTTTTGACAGTTACAATATTTATTTTTGTAAACATCTCCAATAGTTCAAGTTCTAGCATAAAAATAAGGCGAAAAAACTTTATGAAAAAAATGTAAGCAAGAAAAATTACTTTTAGTAACAAAAGTCTGTAAATCTTATAAACAATCACATCATTGAAAAAAAACATTGGAAGAAGAATCGATAATGTAATTAAACGTTTGAACGCCTAGTGCAATGACCAAAGTATAAAAATCAAAACAGATTTATCATTACAGAAAGAATGAGGTCCATCATTTATTTAATTTAAACTTCCCAATAAGATCTTTGATTATCCTATACCTATTGTTGTCTGTTATGAGAAAGATTGAAGAATTTATAATACAATGTCATAACAAGATATATATTAATTATATATCTACTTCATTATTTATAACCACAATAAAAAAA